>OX381714.1:34719273-34825398 GCA_947462335.1 Harmothoe impar
TTTAGGCAAAGGGCTGTGTTGGTGTGTCGATTTTTATGGATACAGTATAATACACTAGGGCCTTATAAAAAGGTGTGTGTCTGTCGACTTTTAAAAGGGCTGTGTCGCCCGTGTCAATTTTCATAAGGGCCGTGTCGCCCGTGTCGGTTTTTACCCGTGTAGAGGCACTTTAATGCCTCCGGACGAAATGAGAAATATTCAGGCTCATGTCAGAAGTACTTATTTTACTGCTTTACCTTCTCGATAACTTCCACTTTATTGCGGAGGTCGTCCCCAAGGTTACCCGCATCAAGAATATTGTTGACTTCGTTGATTTTAAACTTCAAGTCTTGCGCATTTTCCAAGGCCTGGAGTAAGAAGGGTATCTATACTAGTAATCATAGAATATGAACATGTACATGCAGAGACGGCACTCTAGACAGTAATTCCCAGTGAACCCATGGCAACAAATATGTTGGATTATTTTTAGAAATTAATATTTTTCATACATTTTGTCGACCTATGTACATGCTAACAACCCCCCCCTCCTCACCCCTGTCTACGACAAACCTGGTCTACAGTCTGCTGATCTAAAGCCCTAAGGACATAGGCCTCAATATCTATGTCAATGTAATGGTCATTCTAGGACAGCATAGTGCTTATAGTACTGTTCCCTGTTATTAGCATTTATGTATGAATGCAGCAAGTAGTGTTACAGACTTAGGCTGTCTGTACATCTCCACCACTACTACACATGCCCCTACCTGTAGTGCGGCAGGTCCCGTGACAGCGGTGATGCGTCGTGTTCCCTGTGCCATGCCCCGGAGGTGCGTCACCACCAGACCACCCAAGTCTGACGTGTTCTCCACGTGGCTGCAACATGGGCAGTAATACTATCAAGAGCAAGTTCACACAACAGGTCTGCCTTAAACAGACTATAGATCATACATGCAAATAATGATCCCAGGAAAAAAAAAAACAATCTTTTACTTTTAAACCTCTGCCAGATGTGCCACTACATAGTGAAGAAAAGGGAGGCAATCTCCTACTTTTTTGTTACTTTGAAGTTACTTTGATTTGATATGCCCCCCCCCCCCCCCCACATTCTGTCGATTATAAGAAATGCCAGTGTCGCCCTGTCGATTTCAGGGGTCTGGACCCATAACACATAAATATAAATGGTACCTACGTGCCCCCACAGAGCTCCACAGAGTGGCTGGCCTTGTTACCGTTAAGTGACTGTGCCACTAAGCGCTCAGTCGGCGCCCCGATGGACACCACGCGCACACTGGATGGGTACACCTGGTAGACAACCAACTGGTCGTTAATCATAGCTTCAACTATGTTTCTATGAATGGTGAATATTATTCAAGGAATAAAATGTCAACCTTACTTAATACTTTCTCAACAATCAATTTCTAATTTAAACTAATGTAAACCTCCCCTACCGGGGTATATCAAAGCCACTGATTTTTGGTCTTGTTTTTCCCATACATTGTATGATACAAGCCGATTTATTAGTTTTTTAACTAGAGGGCGGGGGGGGGGGACTTATTGATGGAGTTCTAATACCATAGGTTATACTATTTGTAATGATAACGTTTTTAAAACTGCTTTATATAAGCTTTCTTCCATAAAATTGGCGTAAGGCTCACCTCGTCCTGCAGACAGCGCAGACCGTTGACCTTGAGAGCGACCTCCAGCGGCAGTTCCTCTTTGTACAAGGCCAAGTTCTGCTTGACAAGGTCACTGGCCACTTCCATGACCTTGACAATGTCATCCCTTTCTAAGACAACCTGCCAACAGAATTACAGAATTCTTTAGCACAGCAATTCATGGGAAATATATCTACCATATTAATTACCAGAGCGATTTGGTAGAGCAAGCTCAAAAATTGGACCTGTGAATATAAGTGTTATATTTATTTGTTTTAATGAATAAATTGTTTTCAGCTATATTTTGTTCCTTACGGTCACCTACATTGGTAATTCATGATTACCTGGTACCGTCTTAACAGTTACCGTAAATCAGTAAAATGCTCTCTACGCCTACTCTATATACATGTAGTATATCCTGACACTCCCTCTGTGACCGTGTGGTCGGTGTGTGGTGGTGGTAGCATACCTTAGAGCAGCTGAAGTCCAGGGTGAGTTTGTTAGCAGAGACCATGGAGCCCTGTTGGCGCACCTCCCCCAGTACCTCCTGTAGGGCGTGGTTCACGATGTGGGTCGCCGTGTGGTTGTTCATACACTGCCGACGGTGCTCCTACAGGTGACCAGAAAGATTGTTTGTTTATTTTAATAATTTTATTCAGATATTGCAAATCAATATACATACAAGATATATATACTAATACAAAAACTGTACCTTTACTATACTGTAAAAAAGGTACATGCAGCTCTGGTTTTGTCACAGACTATATGATGAGCACAATCATTGGTGCATCATGCTAAACCTTCGAGAATGTATCAACCTCATAGCGTTGGCATGATGCATGAATGCAATACTGAGGAGTTACTCCCCATGACTGCATTCTTGCATCAATGCATAATGAGGGAAAAGGTTCATATTGCATTAAATCACTAAGCTGTATTGGCGCCGCTGTATTAAGGGTTAAACATTTATTTGGTTTGTTGACCATTATGAACTTTAATCTTGATTTGACCTTTGTGTACTGACCTGATTAATGGACATGGTAACCTTGTCTCCGACCTTGAGTTGACCTTTATGGACCTGGCAATTGTGAAGGACGTAGCCTGACGTCGTCTGGACGTCACTCACTTGGACGTCACTCCCCTGCAAAATGTAAAGAAAAATTAAATAATCCTCTGCCTCAGGTTAATTTTAGATATTTTAAATTTTACTGGACGACGAATTGATTGGGCTGATGGGAGAGCAATTCCTGTTGCAGTAGGCCTACTTAAAGAGAGCAATCGCCTGCAAGACAATGTAAACCATTTCTGGATAACTGCAATACTTATATGATATTTAAGCTATATATTTTTTTTTTTTTGGAAATGTGCGTGGTGATTCCAAAAAAAGTCAGTATTTTCGGGAGGCCTAATTAAATGTTATGGTATATGGAGTTTAAAATGGTTTCAGTGGAACAATTATGTTCCTTATGACAGTATGAATATAGTATTGACATATTCACGTTACCTGTGCGGTGCGTAGGTAGCCGTGGTCGGCGACCTGACCCCCGTTCTCAGCGTAGAAGCACGTCTTGTCGACCAGAACGCCGCAGTGAGCACCACTCTCCACACTCTCCACCAGAACACCGTCCAACACCAACCCCACCACTGTACCTTCCAGTGGACTGAACGCTGCAGAGTTATAACAGACAATTATATATATTGGTCCACACATTGATTAATTACACAGTTCCATGGATAATAACAGAATTGCTTAAGAATCTAAGACAAGCTATGTTTAATCAATTACTAAGAAAACATGACTTTTTGGTATAGCATAATTATTTTATTCGCCCTGGGCGCTTCTAAAGTTATCATTATGGAATGCCTGGTATTAGTCAAAGTTTTAATTGACTCTCGGATAGATTGACTCCATATATAGAGGAAAAAATGCAGATATACATTTTCAGTCTAAGTCTTTCTAAACTGATTCTTTCTCCACTAGTTGGACCTGGCTGGTTTCTCACTGGGCCATGACTCATGAAATACCACTCAAGCCCAAAACGTTTTAATTAGAAAATCAAAATTTAAAAAATCTGATTGTCATGGTCCTGTGTCTAAAGGGCTGTAGACCCATACCCAGTGGGTCCGCCATTGAAAATTTCGCTGGGTGTGGTTATCATTACTGATAAGACACAGACTGACTGGTACCTTGTCCCTGGGTAACAATCACTTCCAGGGACATGCTGGTACCCAGCCTATCAGCTCTTATCAGTGTGGGCTGCCCCAACCAGCTGCAGTCCGGCCTAGGCCCTATATCTACTCACTGTATTCTCCGTCCTCGTACTGGTGTGTGTACTTGTGAGTGTCGTGTGTGCGCGGTACTCCGGCCTCCACCAGCCGCCCCACCTGGTGCTGGTCTAACACCAACCTACCGGCTGTAGTCTCCTCCGCCTCCACACCCGCGTAGAACGCCTGCAATGGGGGAGGACATGGCAGAACACTTTAAACGCACATTGCCGCCAGTGTAGAGTAGGCGAGTATCTCGCTGTCACTACATTGGCGAATCATTTGCAGTGTTGCCGAAATGACATCGGCACATCGGCTTTTGCCGATGTAAAATCTCAATGGCCGATGTAAAGGCCCTGGACACCAGCCACAATGGCCGGCCATGATCTCAGCTTTCCAGCATTGAAAGAATTTTTCAAATATTCCTATTAGAAGCTGAGTTAGGTCCATGCATCTATTATACACATTTTTCTGCGGATTTAAGCATTTTCCAATCAACTTTATAAACTGTCATCAAAGAAGCATTACAATTTGTATTAATTCATATGAAATAGTATCAATTGAGCTATATGAAATCAATATGTATGGGTTAATGTGGCCTGTGTAGAAGGCAAATGGACTGCGTAAGATCTCACGACACAGGCAACATTGGCCTGTGTGCATAAAAAGTTTTTGCCAACACTGCATTTGGGTTGGCATGATGCATGACTGCATCACTGGTGAGTTACTGACCAGGGCTGCATTCTTGTATCAAGTCCGAAACAAGGGCAACTTGCATTAAACCACTATACTGGCCTCAAACTTAAGTTAAAGCGTATTACCACAAGTATACATATTGTACATATGTTACTAACAGAGCCAGCATAACTTATTTGACGATAAACCTAGATTCAACTTCATCGTCTCTGTGCGTATTCTGATGCATCCTTCACCTTACCTTCTGTTCGGCCTGTAGCTGTCTGTACTGAGCCATGTCCAGGCGGATGTTACGTCCTACACACATCTCCTCCAGGATGTCTGCGGGCACGGCCGAACCGAACCGGCCCTCACACACCTCCAGGACCTGCTGACCTGTACAACAAGTATAACAACACATGCCAGTTCTCATCATTTTTTTTTAAATCTTTCTTCAAGCAATTTTTTTTTGTCAATTTAGCCAACTTATGACTGATTTGATCAATTGGAACTTTTGGTTATGATACTTTTAATTGGGTCAATAATAATGCATGAGTTCAGCGTGACTTCACTTTCATCATTCCTTTATTCATGTATATATAGAATGATCCCAGACCCTGTAGGAGAACTGACCGGTGAGTGCTGTGGGGTCGCCGTAGGACAGTAAGGCTCGCTGCAGACTCTTGTTGGCCGCCCGCTCCAACTGACACAGGCGGTGTTCTGTGTGGTCAATCACATCGCGGATCTACAAGGATAGAAAATATATACATCAATCAAATCAAATTGAAACATATCAACATTGAATAGCATAAATTTTCACGTGAAAAGGTGATATCCGCTATGTATACTGATAGTATACTTAATGTCTGTTGATTGGCCTTTTTCATTATCAAAAGCTCTTAGTACTTACTGTTTGGGGATCCATTGGTGTATCAGGCATTGCATCTCCCTGTAGAAAGGAGCAACAGAAGAATCAACTTTTAGTCAGCCAGATTATACCAAAGTTTCATATACTAAGGTTCGACATTGAGTAAAACCCATATTTATGCATAAGTTTCAAGTTTCAAGTTTCAAGATTTTTATTTTTTCCTAGAGCATACGACTTCAATTTACAAAACTGATCTCCCAGTATGGCAGCTCTAGGGAGGTATGGAGTGTGAAAATATGACCTCATAGTTATATTGCAATATCATGAGTTTTATAAAGTAGCTTTTCACACTCATCTTTGACTAATATTTCAATGTACGCCAACGACAACAAATATTATTCTAACCTAGTAACAATATAACAACAAATAATAGTTCTGTATCCTCATGGGAATAATCTCCTCATAGTAGGGGGCACAAACAGGTGGTCGGGTCACGTATTCATAGCCACGTTAGTATACTATATCCATCATATATCAGGTGTAACTGATCAGAACGCCAGAATGCAGTGAAGAAGGCAAACAAACCCTTCTTCACCTTATCTTTAAAGAGTCCTTTATCTACACACCATCTGAGCTCTCCAGGGAGAGCGTTCCATTGGGAGTGGGCCTGATATACCGGGTTCTTAATACCCGCTACTAATTTAGGTCTGGTTTGGTTTATGATTGGTGCATGAGTGGCTTGAGTTCCAGAGGATGGCGCTATGTCAGATTGTCCATTATACACTAGTCTATGGCACATAGTCACTTGTAGGTAGATGCGACGCAAGTCTACCGGTAACATCTTGGCTTTCTTATACAGATCTCGGACTCTCATTTCTCTAGGGTCTTGTATACCGTATACTGCTCTGATACCGGTATTATATAAAATTTGAAACCGATGTATATAGGTTATCTGCAAACCTGTTGTAAAAACTAGACCGTAGTCTAGATATGGCATGACCATCGACTTCATAATACATAGTGCAGTGAACTCATCCAGATACTTTCTTTACTGTATTAACAACCATACTTTGTGACTCATGGATTGAGCCATAGATAACGCCTGTTGCTCAAAACTCATATATGGATCTAGAACAATTCCCAAGTACTTATACTGGTCAACATTTTCCAGGGCATCGTCAATAATCTTTAGGTCTAGTTCCATCTCGTCCAGTCCTATTAACATCTGTTTAGATTTCCTTACATTTACTGTGAGACTATTTTGGTTACACCAAACATGTACTCTCTCTAGATCATCTTGTATTTGATCGTTTAGGTCTACAATATTATTACCGTGATGCCATATTATGGACTTAAACATGCAATTACAGTATTTGGTGATTCGTTTAGATTCACCATTCAAGTCACATATGTATGCACCCTTACTGAAGAATATTTTATAAAAAAAAGAAAAAAGAAATCAAAGATGAGTAGAGGCGTCAGCAGCTAAGAGGCGGTCTACGTACCAGTGCGTCTATAACCACCGGAACCAGGGATCCCAGGGTGTTGGGCGGGGCACGTAACACGTCACGCGCCTGTTTTAGGGCCCGGTGAATAATCAAACGTAACTTGCTGCTGTAAATGTGAAGTAAGCAGGACATTTTAGGTTTGTGTTACATTGGTTGGCTGTTATGAAAGACAGTATCTGGAATTTGCTTTGAACTATAGCCTTTGTATAAAAGGTCCATGCATTATCACTATACCGCACCATATTCCCTTATACCGAGTCTCCAAATACTTTGATATGTTGTCAGCGTTCTGTCAGATTTGTACAAACCAAATACAAGCGCACTATTTCTAACTTGTCTATTGTATTTTCAGTTTGTATTTTAGATGGGACTAGACTGCAGACTTACTCGAGGTCTTTATTGCCGGGGCGGAGTCCGTCTGCGATGGCGATGGTCATCATACGGAGGTGGTCAGCGACCACCCTGTAGGCTGTGTCCACACCCCGCGGGTCCTCCATTCCCACACGCCCCTGGTACGGGGGACTCGAACATGACTAAATGAGAACAGCACATTACGATCATATGTATAATATTTGATCATTAAACAGATATTTCAGTTCAATGTGAGTGGGGAGGGTCAAAAAAGGCTGCAGAGGCTGGTTTGAAAAAATCTTAGCTCCCCCCACCATCTTGTAAACTAATGACTATTACTATTGTGCCCCTTACATTGTGGATGTGTTTTAGAGGATTGCCCTTACATTATGGATGTGTTTAAAGATGGGTGTGAAGAGGTCCGTGTCGTAATTAGACCTGACACCTTGCAGCACGGCCGTGATGCGCTCCAGCCCCATGCCCGTGTCCACGTGTTGCCGCGGTAACGCCACCAACGAACCGTCCCGCTGCCTGCACACCACACAACCACACGGAAGCTCAGCAATGTGGATCAGGATTTTAATTTCTTTAAATTTATCTAATTTCCTTAAATATATCAAATGTGGATCAAGCTCAGGTTCATGCTCCCTGCATATCATGAAAACTGTGTCAGCATTATTATTGGACTTTCATGTATAAGGCCATTGTACAGTATGTATACATACAGGTATTTACTTGAATACACGCTGTACTTCAATGAAATAAGGTACATAAAGCTCTTTAAAAATTTGAAAAAGAAAACCTGTTAAGGTTAGGTAACTTGGGAGTCAGGATGAAAGCCATGCATCCCCTCTGGACAACGTTATATTCAGCTAAATATAGGCTAGGTTTTACAAATTGTCAAAATATTTAATATAAACTGGTTTAGAGGTGAGGTTTTACGGTACCTATCGTACTGCATGAAGACCAGGTTCCATATCTCCAGCACATGGTTACTGTCGGTGTTGACGAGGCTGCCGAGTCGTCCGCTCCCGTTGTAGGCGTAGTGGATCTCGGTGCACGGCCCGCACGGACCCGTCTCGCCCATGTCCCAGAAGTTGTCCACCACACCTGATGGGATCACTTGCTCTGCTGGTACCCTGACACCACCAAGTTACATTGTTATATATTTTTTTGATTTTTAATAATTATTGATATTCATCGCCTTTCTAGGCAAATGTTCTTCTCTAAATTTTCTTTCTTCTCTGGGATTGCAACATCCTTACTGGTTCTGGATTACTATTATTAACTCTTTGAGGACCGCATTATGCCAACGGCTTCATCGTCATGATGATACATGAAGCCCTGAAGAGTTATTCCTGGGACAGCCATGAAGATAAAAGATTGAACGGGTGATTAGCATCACAAATGACTCAGGGTGAGGGTGATTAAGTGGTAGAATTGTTTGACTGAAAGATTGAAACTGTAATTATTTCAGGAACAGTAAATTATTTGTCAATTCTGAGAGCAGAAACGTATTCCTGGGTCAAAACTACCCTCAAATCATGTGTCACACTAGTATGCTATAACATGTTAGCCAAGCTGGTGGGTGTGGGCAAGCAGGTGGGTGTGGGTGAGCAGGTGGGTGTGGGCGAGCAGGTGGGTGTGGGCGAGACAGTGGGGGTGGCTAACAGCGCCCGCCTAGGCACATCTGCCGCTTTCCATCCCCGTCAAAAAGCGAGTCAGTCGAAGTGTAAACGTCAACAATATGTTTCAGTTTTGCTGTGTGTGCAGTCGAAACGTAAATGGTGACAATACCCTTTGATATGCTGTATGTCTACCACAGCAGGGGGGAGGTCGCAGCTCAATCAGCAGGGCGCTGCCGAGTCTCAAACCCACGTTCTTGCGGGTGCCAGACGAATGCTCTACCTCTGAGCTAATTCCCCACCCCCACAGAGGGGTGATCCTGCACACCTCCACACATTAATATAATTCAAGATAATTCAAGATACTTGGAGGAGAAATATCCAAAAAGGTCTTACAAAAAACGTCTCACCTGGTATTACAAGATAGCTTCCATTGACTTTGCATTGGAAATGTGTGGACCGTAATGTGGACAAATGTCCACCTTAGTAGTTAAGAGTTTAATTTTCCAGATGCATGTTTTCCAGTTTTTTGGTGACTTTTTTTAAACTGAATATTTAGATGGTTTGGAATAAAATATTTGTAAGATTTTTGGGTCTATCATGTAGCCAAATGTCCAATTGATCAATACTGTCTATGAATATGTTTATAGGATGAATATTTCATAGGTAAAATTGACTGTAAAGTAGAGTGACTGACTATCTTGAAATGGATGCTCCAAACTGTCGCAAAAGACTCTGGGTGGTTACCACCCTGAGTCAATAACCCCCCTTTGCCACCTTTTTAAACTAGAAACGACCATACAGAGTGATTTCCCCAAGATACTTTCAGCCATTCAAACTCTTAAGCTACTTGGTATTTCATGAGTTACCAATAGTTACCCGATCTGCCTCCAGATGTCTCTACACTCCAGGTCTGGCTCGAGGCCGAGGCTCCCGTCACCAGAGAAGTAGGTGACGTAGAGATGGCGCGCGGGGATGCCGTATACCTCCGTCAGCAGCTGCCACCCGTAGCGGCACGCCTCGTGCTGCAAACATATAACAAGCACCATATGTGACAAATATTGGGAAAAGTGATCCAAACTACTTGAACATACCTCATATTAACCCTTTAGGGATGGCATGATGCTTTAATTTGAAACCAAACAGTCTTATATAGGTTGCGGCAAATAAGATGTTTTTAGAAGTATACTGCGAGGGATACTACAGTGCTGAAGTAGCTATAATCAAGACTCCCATGTGCGGTTTATAGATTCCTCCCAAATTAGGGGTGTGACTCATACGACCGTTCGGCTTATTCACACAACTTTATGTTACCTACTTTCTAAGTTATAACAGAAACTCACGAACCTTGAAATAATATCCAAAGGACCAGGAGCCAAGCATCTCGAAGAATGTGTGGTGGGTAGTGTCGCGCCCCACGTCTTGCAGGTCGTTGTGTTTCCCGCCCACCCGCACACAGCGCTGACTGTTCACCACCCGGCGGTACCCGGCCATGGCACTGTCCTGGTCCACCGTGCCCAGGAACACCGGCTTAAACTAAACATACCCACAGCATGGACTCAAACTCAACATGAGGTGCATATAAAAGGGGCTCAACACAAGGTACAAGAACAGGAGTATGTCTGATTTTACACACTATTTTTTATGCTTGTGCACTACTTTCATGTACAATTTCATGATTTTTTTTTTTTTGAAGCATAATTTATAACCCCAAGTTTTTCTGAGATGGCTTAAATGAAATGGTTTTCCAAGCTAGGAAGTACATCCCAGTGATCTGCTGGGAATGTGCAGTGTCAAAATCATTATCTACATAGCTTTCTTCCATTACGACTGACATTTTACTAAAATCTCAAAGATAATGTAGCACCGTAAAGCATTAAATCGTCCTTAATTTAATGAGTTAATGGACCCTGGAGTAGTTTCCTACCTGGTTCATGCCAGCGTTTGTGAAGTAGGTGCCGTCCCTGACCCGCGGCACGATGGAGGCGGATGGCACGTGCAGGTGGTCATGTGACTCAAAGTACTCGATGAATGTTCTACGTATGGCGTGCGACGATGGACGGCCGCTACTCCCACTGTGATTCAGGCGCTGGGACGAAGCCGCCTAAATGAGCAAAATTTACAAATTATTTTAACACAGAATAGCATGAGTGATCTTGATGAAAAGAGGGACCACTTTACTTGATAAGAACACACAGTCTTTAGAAATCCAATCTATATTTAGGCCATTTTTTGACCACAGCAATCGGAAGTATAGGGAATGGACATAACAAATGTGTAGCATCCTTTTGGTCCACATGATGCCTTTGTTTGTCGTCTACGGGAGTATATCAACCTGAAAGGGTCGGCATGATGCATGATTGCAGCCCTGGTGAGTCACTCGATCGCCAGGACTGCAGGAATGCATCATGGCAAAATGAAGGGTATAGTGTATTAAAGCACTATGCTGCCCTTAATATATTTAAATTGACCCACCTGACAGCGGTGTAGCTCCAGTCGAGGTGTACAGCAGAGAGGGCGGTGCAGGGACTGCAGCGTTTTGAGGCGGCGGTTGACGCACCACGACATCTGGGCACCTCGCCGCAGCCATGCCATCTGAAAAACACACTGAGATGGACTTTTGGCTTATGATAGTCAATTTGTTTTAGATTAACGTCCCTCGATATCATTAATCCAAAATATGTATAGGCCTACGCATTGATACATTCTAGTGGTTGTTCTTGTAATTTTAGAATTGTCAACTAGGAGGGTCTCCTTGCGATATGAGCACGCCCATTGGTTTTACCAGGATTTTAATACCGGTACAATATGGTAGGCTAGATCCTATTTACAGTAGCCCACCTTATTTAGCCTACTAGCTGTCTGTAACAACGGGGTGGTTGGTGGTGGTGGGTTTTCGCGTGGGGTGCGCAAAAATATCCACATTGTTTGTTTGTTTGTGTAGTTTAACGTCCCACTGACTATGCAGGTGAGACTTACTCAAGTTTCAGTTTTTCACAAGTGAGAAGGTAGGCCGATGATCGTATCCAGGATGATCGAATCTATGAGATGAGCCAAAAGATAAGAAATCCCGCTCCTACACATTTACCGAAGCAAGGGTTCTTTAACCTCCGACACCACATAGACATGGTGTGAGAGGGACAGGCCTTTGTTATGCTGTAAGTCTACCACAGCATGGGAAAGAGCAGCCATAGGTATAGTCGGGAAGCAATGAAAACTCCAAGCTAATACAAACTGTGTGCCATCAGTCTGGAGTGATACATCCCAACTCACCAAACTAGTCTCCCCCATTTTTTTTTTTTCATTTTTGTATTTTTTGTATTTTTTTTTTTTTTACTTATTTTTTTAATTTTCCATTTCATATTTTGTCCCATAGTTGGGTTTCCTTTAAGAATTTTAATACATTTTCGTCATTAGTGGTGTTGAAAACACTGTACTTTTGTTTGTTTGTGTAGTTTAACGTCCCACTGACTATGCAGGTGAGACTTACTCAAGTTTCAGTTTTTCACAAGTAAGAAGGTAGGCCGAAGGCCTACCTCGGATGATCGTATCCAGGATGATCGAATCTATGAGATGAGCCAAAAGATAGAAATCCCGCTCCGACATATTTACCGAAGCAAGGGTTCTTTAACCTCCGACACCACATAGACATGGTGTGAGAGGGACAGGCCTTTGTTATGCTGTAAGTCTACCACAGCATGGGAAAGAGCAGCCATAGGTATAGTCGGGAAGAAATGAAAACTCCAAGCTAATACAAACTGTGTGCCATCAGTCTGGAGTGATACATCCCGACTCGCCAAACTAGTCTCCCCCATTTTTTTTCATTTTTTGTATTTTTTTGTATTTTTTTGTATTTTTTTTAATTTTATTTATTTTTTAATTTTCCATTTCATATTTTGTCCCATAGTTGGGTTTCCTTTAAGAATTTTAATACATTTTCGTCATTAGTGGTGTTGAAAACACTGTACATAGATGTTGTGTCTGAAAGATGTTTGCTTCTACTTTCTGCAGTCCTTCTACAGTGGAGTAGAAGATGCTCCACTGTCAGACGGGTACTGCAGTCTTGACATCTTGGTTCATATTCACCATTCAGTCTGTACTCGTGTGTCAGTTTAGTGTGACCGATCCTTAGACGGTTTAATCTCACTTGTTCTGCTCGTTTTAGCTTTTTCCTCATTGTCACTCCTTTCAGTTTTGGCTGAACCAAGTACATGGTATTATGGCCCTTTTCTTTGTTCCATGCAGCTTGCCATTTTGCTTTCATGTGGCTATCTATGGATGGTAACAGGTCAGTTATCCACACTGCCCCCCCCCCCCCGGTCAAAGTATCGAACATATCATTTTTATCCCGGGTTTTTATCCCCCGCCCCTCCTGGAATCTAAAATCGCCCCTTTGAACTGAAGCATAGTATGGCATAGGCTGGCAATAGTGGCATAGCAACGCGCAGGGTTTTGTACTGAACACAGGCTCTGACAGGTGCATTCATATTTTACACCTCCCCCCCATCGAATTTTTTTGGGTTTGCTAGCCGCGCCAGCGGCCCGGGAACGTAGTGACCGGTAGCGCCGCCTTTAGGCGGCGTTGGCAAACCCTATTAATGTTTTCGTTTTTCATGGGCAGCGCATGGGGCACTGTGACGTCACAAGACAGATTGTGGTATTGAAAATAATAGCATGGTTATAATGCTTAAGGCTTCATAAACGCACAATCACCTAGTGCAAACATCTGCAGTGTAGTTTTGTCATATTCATCAAAATTGCGGTAGACCTCTATAGACCTAATTAAAAATGGCAGGGAGACATGTCTGTTTATTTATGTAAATCGACATGGGACCTAGTGATAAATCACAGCAGAAATAAAAGGATACCAGTAGGCCTAGTGACAATATGATGCATTTTCCACTATTTCTAGGCATAGGGCCCCTAGCTATTGTAGCCATACCGGTATAGTGATTGTTTAGGTCAGATTAAGCATGAACGTAAATACAGTTCATGGATAAAGAAATCAATAGGCCTATAGAATCGATGCCTAGGCCTATACTTTTGAATGTGTTACTTAAGTTAAATATGGCATACTGGTAGGCCTACTTCTAGTTAACGTTATTTCTACTTTTTACTGGTAGGCCTACTTCTAGTTAACGTTCATTCTACTTTTTTCGTCAAAGCCACATTTTCTTAACTGAAAAAATCCCATGAGAAAGTGGGGGTCAAAACTAATGTCCATAGGTCTAGGTCTACTTGAGGTTTGTCTATGTAGGCCTTGAAATTTGCATATGCCTCAAGCAAGACAATACGTATTCACCATGAAATAATATATGGATGTCAACTGCTAGGCCTACAAAATTATTTGTATTATATATTATAGGGTATGCCCTAGACATAGCTAAGTGATTATAAAAAAAACTGAGGTTTAAATAGAATATGTGTTTGCATATTAATTAATCATTCATCACGATGTAAGTTACACATCATTTTAAGACATTATGGTGCAACGTGGCAGATGCAAGCAAAATGTGGCTTTGACCAATGTCCCAGCAAACCCAACCGTGGTCAAAGCCACATTTTTCTTGTTTAACTCCCCTACCGGTCAAAGGGTCGACATATCTTTTGCCCCCCACCCCCGACCCACCATTCCCCTGTTGTTAAAACCATCACTCCCTAGGCTATTGAAATCTAAATAGGATTCTAAATTCTGATAATTTGTTTGCTTTACTCTTAATTAGGCAATTACAAATTCAAAGACTAGCCTCTAACTCTGATACGATGACTATATAAAGTGAAGCCGCCAGGATCTCGTGCCCAGTGACATCAGCGAAGCCGCCAGGCTGAGTGTCTCTGGGACACCCTGATTAGCATATTTGCTTGTTCCCACGGGGGCAGACTGGCATGAACAAAGTCGCCATGATAAGCTCCAGTATTTGGTCACGTGACCCTTGGCACACGCATTTTGAAAATATTTCGCCGAAAAGAAGCAGCTCCACATTGTCATGCAATAAAATGTTAACACATCGATGTATCTATGATATGATGACCATTTCCCATGATCTGTACCCTCAGACTTTTTGCTGAATTCATGCAAAGGCTATTGCTTGATCGGCGGTCAAGCCACGTGTAGGAAGCCATGTTGACATGAGGACGAACAGCTCCAGTTTTCTAAATGCACCCAAAAATAGTCCAAAGGAAATCCAACTGTAGCATCATAATTATACTTCCAGTACACACACCCTAAATTTTCATTGTACATACATGCTCCAATTCATTAAACACACTTTGACGTTCTTCAAAGAAATAAATTGGCGTAGAATACAGTGGTGATTCTGCTGTGATCTGTGGCATGTCCCAGTGCCACTAGGCTTTGCCTAGCGGTACTGGGCTTGAGTGTGTGACGATCAGTGTACATCAATGTCACTGTGGCATTGACAAGCCGACGTCAATGGGCATTTTCATCCATTATCGCTCACAACTGACATGAATTGCTGTTTGTGCAAGACACAATTGACTCAGACATTCTTTACTTTACCAACACACAGGAACCTAAATAATCATTCAATGACAGTATTCACTCATAATTATTTACGATAAACGCTACCTTTTCGGCGTGTTTTGTTTCGCCAAATGTTTCACCGTGTTGGCGTAGTTTTTGCGTTTCCCGCCAGGCGTCTGTGTAGTTCTAGAACGTCTCGGTAGGCGGACATACGTCGCGTTCCATGCCGGATAACAAATCTATTTTCCCGCGGGTTTTCTGGTACCGAATGCCCGTTGATATCATTGACAATGGCGACATCATCGACTTCTTGTAGAACACGCTTGGATTTCTACCAAGAGAAGGTAACTGGTTTAAAAGTTGTTATAATAGTGTACGAGTGTGAACTGTTTGAATTGTCTACTTTCTGAAGTGAATTAGGCCAGAGACTGTCGGCCTTTAAAGTTTGAACGTTTTAGATTCCATGCACTGTTTTGAATGTTGTTTGATAGATAGATATGTTTAATCGGTATTATTTTCAGAAATATGCTTTTGTGTGTTATGGAGCAGAGGGTGTTTTGTGAGCTCCGTAGGCCCATTGGGCATCTAATCCTAGAAATAAGCCTTAGCCTAACAGCCTAACTATGGGTTGGAATCTCCCGAAATGAATAAATAGGCCTAATATAGAATAAGTTGGTAACATGTTTAATAGGTCCCATTACTTCTGATAAAGGCAAAAATCATTATATTTGTATAGGTCTATTAAATCTACTTGGGCTTGGGCATGGAGAAGGGAGGTCTTAATTTATGGTTGTTACTTATTTTTTGGAAATACAAGATGTCCTATGCTTTAGCACTGAAGGGCCGTATTCAATGCCCCCATCCCAGTGGGCACAGAACATTGAATCAACATTGAAAACTGGTTGACAATGTTGATTCAATGTTGATGCAACATTGATTCAACATTCAACTGAGTTTTGTGCCCACTGGGATTGAATACAATGTGGCTGTATTCAATGGGCTAAGAAAAAGTAGTTTTCCCTTAATTAAATGGCTTCAAATAAAAAAATAAATAGACAAATACCAACGCCCATTGATACCGTCTCTGTTGTATTTCACGAGTGGGGGCTGGGACAGTATCCCACGAAGCCGCAGGCTGAGTGGGATGCGCCCCAGCCCCCACGAGCATCAGAGGGGTATCAATGTAGTTGGCATTTGTGTTTATTTTGCCAACAGACCAAAAACAAGTGCAACTTGTGGGAGCTGGGGCGCATCCCACTCAGCCTGCGGCTTCGTGGGATACTGCCCCAGCCCCCACTCGTGAAATACAACAGAGACGGTATCAATGGGCGTTGGCATTTGTCTATGTAGTTTTACTCATTCATTTTTATGTTAGTATCCCATGAAGCCAAAGGCTGAGTGGGATGTGCCCGAGCCCCCACGAGTGAAATACAGCAGAGTGGTAGCAATGAAATTGGCATTTGTGTTTATTTTTCATTTGAGGCCATAAAACACACCTTTTCTTAGCCCATTGAATACGGCCACATTGTATTCAATGGGGGGGGGGGGCGTATTGAATACGGCCCTTCTATTACATAATAATAGCATAATAAATCTTGTATTTCCAAAAAAAAAAAGTCCTGTTAACCAACATTCTACTATCCTCCAGTAATAATAGCTTTGCACTGAAGTCCCTGTACTAGGAACATTCTCCTATCAAATGTATCAATGTATGGTGACTACCCTCTGAGTCTCTCCCACCCACGTTATCGGAGGATGACGATGGAGGAGCAGCTCATTAGGAACCCTCTACGTGTACCTTACCAAAATAGTAACAAGCCCATTGAGGGGAAACCCATAGCCGTGACTATACATGGGTCCCCAAATAATTGACCGTGTCGCCGTGTCGATTTTCAGCTAAAGGGCCGTGTCGCTGTGTCGATTTTTATCTAGTGCATTATGCTCTATTTGACTGTGTCCGTCGAATTTTAAAAGTGCCGTGTCGCCCGTGTCGATTTTAACAACCCCCCGTGTCGCTGTGTCGTCTGTGTCGATTTTCACCCATGTATAGTCACATAGCCCACACACTCACCGTATACATTTTAGGGGGTGCAGAGGGGTCCCCCCCTCAGGTCGGAAAGTCGACGAAATTAAGGCTCCCAGGTCGCAAGGTCGTTTTTTTAGACCCTTTATCCTATAATCAATTTTGTGCAAAAGTCGCCAGGTCGCTTAAATTATTGCCCCAGGTCGATAAGTCGCCTGGAAAACGGCCCAGGTCGCCAGGTCGCCGAAAACCCCTCTGCAGTCACATTTTACTGGAGGAGTGAACCTCTGCTTGTGTTCCATATCCAATTACTTATTGATAATTGTTTCCACACTTACGTTATTCAACGTTTGAAGAACATTATTCTCTAGGTTGGAATAACGTCATGTGGGTGTATGTGGCGGCTTATCCTATGGTTTGTATGGTATACCCTGACAGTTGGTGAGACAGGTGGACTATGGGATAGCGGATTATAGAGATTTGACTTGTAGAATACCCAAAGCCGTTTTATGACGATATCTTTGTATCTTTTTTATCAGAATGTTCCTGTGGAAAGTACGGACTGGGATTCCCAATACTGGCAGTATGGTTCAGAATGTTGGCAGGAGGGGGCAGCACTGGCGCGGCAGTTTAACCAGCTCATCACGTCTGGCAGAGACCCCAACGTTTTCTCTACAGCTGTTGACATGGCCGATTTTGGTAAGTCATGTTCAGCACATCCAAGCATCTCTATTTTCAGCGAATCAATCAGAATCAATCAGACAATCTACTAAGATTCTTTGTTTATTGTAAAAACAAAAGCTAGAGGCCATATATCACATCAACCGTACATCACCCACGAATAACCCCTCTACATGTAGCATGCATACCTTACCCCCATATCACACCACCCATACATTACCCTTATATCACATCACCTCACATCACTGATACATCTCCCATACATTACCCTAACATCACCCATACATTTCCCATGCACCAGGTGCAGGGGCGTGGCAAGCAGTTTCAAGGTAGGGGGGACTGAGGGGTATTTTGACCCTTTTTGACCCCTTTTTACTTGACCTTTTTGGTTTGACCTTTTTTGGGGTTGGTCAAAAGTGGGGGGGGGGGACATGTCCCCCTCGTTCCCCCCGGTTGCCACGCCCTTGATCATCACATCATAATATCACCGTACATCATCAATGTATTTGCCATTCACCACCATACATCACCCACACATCGGTTATACATCACCGTACATTACCCATACATCTGATGATCACCCATACACCACTCCTACACCACTGGATAGCTGTACATCACCTATGCATCACCCATATATCGACCATGCACCCATTACCCCTTCAGCACCTACACATCACCCATCTATTTCATGTGGAAAAACAAAGTTACTATGCTTAAGTACTAAAATGGCCGTTCTCCACACCCCCGTGGAGAAACTAATGCGCATTCTCCATGGGCTGTTTCTCCACGATGACTTGACCAAAATAGCTGTGAAACAAATCTTTAATTATATATTTTGATGAAATTAATCAAGAATTACATGAAATAAATACAGAGATCCATTTGAATTATCGTGGACGTCTGTCTACTGTAAACGTAGATATTTTCGCGCTGTACATATTTCCGTGATTTTCGCGATTTTTTAAAAATCGTGAAAATATGTGCAGAGCGAAAAATTCATCCAATATAGTCATACTACTACCATACCGGTATTCCAAAAATTGCGAATTTAAATAGTCGCGAAAATGCACTTTTTAACAAAATCGCGAAAATTTATCCACGCAAAAATATATACGTTTACAGTATATATACGTCATCAAGCATACATTATATGACCATAAATAGACCATACATCACCCATATACATCATCTGTACATCCATGGCCCATCCCATCCCTGACCCATACATGACCAATGTCTCACCCATACATCACCCATACATCATGTGTACATCCACACTGTAAATAGTTACTGTCAGTTTACAGCATAATATATTGTAAATTTACAGAACATTTTGCTGTAGTCGGAAATACAGAACTATTTGCTGTACATTTATCGATTTATGTGCTGTAAATCAGATTTATAGAAATGTTGCTGTAAATTTACAGCACATGATCTGTAGATTTCTGCCACATGGTGGCAGCACTAAATCATTTTGTTTAACAATTCTTGTACACACTGTGTTTCTGGGGGTAAATAAAGCCCCCTGTGTGTCAAAACATAGTAACATATGAATGTGTGAGAGAAACATCAGCAAGTTATTGTATAAAGTGTTTTAACTTGCAGAAATGTGTCAAATAATGCAAATTATCAGCAAAAGTATATAATAGATACCACATCTGTGGGGGAAATTAAATCCTTAACTGTCTGAACTGTGTATTTCTGGTATCACGTATACAGTTTAGCTGGATAAGAATTAAAGCCGTTACATTGTGTAATGTTTGTTATCCATAATGCAACTGAAATAATGCAGGAAGCATGAAGGTTCTCTCCATGCATATCAATTGAGATCAATTGATGGTAACAATAATTAATGATAAAAAAACTCAACTTATGGCATTTACAGTACTTTCTGCTGTTAAATTACAGCATACAATATACTGTAAATTTACAGCAAAATGTGCTGGCAGTTTTGGTTCCAGTAGATTTTGCTGTAATTGAACAAAAGAAAATACTGTAAACTTACAGCATATTCTTCTGTTTAATGTACAGCAACTGAGTTGCTGTAAATTTACAGCAAAATGTGCTGGAACCAAAACTGCCAGCACATTTTGCCGTAAATTTACAGTAGCTAATTCTAATAGTGCATGACCCATCCCTGACCCATCCCTGACCCATTCCTGACCCATACATGACCAATGTCTCACCCATACATCACCCATTCATTATATGTAGTAGTTATAGGACGTGTACCAATCTGTATGCGGAATACAGTGAAGGAGCCTTACAGGCTTCTTTAAAGTGTCATTGTATAGCTATAGAGTAGTGCTGCCTAGTATTATATCGACAATACTTATAGGCTGTGGGAGGAGGGGCTTGGAGGTACCATAAACTGTAAGGCAGACAGAATGCCCACTTGGCGTCTGTTTGCCCCCACTGTTCTATTATTAGGTGCAATCTACAACTCTAACTCCTGTTATTGACCCTGGGTGAGGGGGTGGTAGTTTCCCCTGCTCTTTGCTAACTGACTGTATGCCATGTGGCCCAGGTGAGCGGATTGTTGGGAGTCCTACAAAAGGGAGTGATCATTTGTTAACAACACAGATGGGGAGGGGGGTGGATTAGGTGGGGGGGGGGGGGTAAATTCTGATTTTACCTCGTGCTACCTTAAAGTGTTCCGGAAGCACACGAGAAGGAAGAGCGCATGCGCGTGTGACGTCAGTTCGTGAAAGCGTTTTGGAGTCGTCAAGACGTTGGTAAGTATGAGCGAGTAAATTCATCTTTTTGATGTATTTAAAGTAATTAGATGACCTAAACTTCGCGACAAAGTTAGAGATATGACCTTATAGGTCATTTTGATACCCATTTTGTAGGGTAGTAATTAGTATTTACTAAAATATCGGCTTTTTCTTGTTTTCCAAACAGAACGCCGAAGCAAATTCCTTCATTCTTGAAAAATTGTCGTCGGCCCGGATTGGAAATCCTGAATATGGCGGACAAAGACATACCTATTGATAACCAACAACCCGATTTAATCGGGGAAGGGGAGAAAGAATCGGAATCTACTCCGGTCAAGTTAAGTGCCAAGAAAACTAAAGAACTAAAGGAAAAAGCTAAAAGTATTGCGAAGAAAGTGTCATCGAATAAGGCGCCCGTTTCCACGGAAACCGGGAGACGCAAATCAAGCGGCCAATCAGCGATCGAAGAATTGTCATGTGATCCGGAGGGCCAATCAGCGGCCGCGGAGGCGGCGTCTACAAAAGCGCCTGCCGCCGCCATCTTGAAAACCAAAAGTAAACAAGACGAAAACCAACCCGAGTGGCTGATAGATCATACGAGAGAAGGTTTGTTCGATGTATTTGGACAACCAGCTTTTCAGCATCCATCTCAATATCAACAACCCGCCTACGGAGGCTACCCTTATCCGGTTTACGGGGGATTGCAAGGAGCTTATGGGAATTACGCCCCGGTGAATGATGAAGTTCAACCGCTAGGAATGGACTGGTTCCAACAAGGTGTGCAACACGCCGAACAGGAGGAAACGGTAGTAGATAGAGTACAACATGCTATATCTGACGATTCTGACGAAGATGAGTCAGAAGGGTTGCAGCAACAACAGAATACGGTGCCGCAACAACAACAAAATGTGGAACAGGCTGATCAATCGAAGGATAAGGAACCCCCGCTGGGGGAGGGGGCGATGGCCAATAGAATCAAGGCCTACACCATCAAGAAGGCATATGATCCTACAATCGGTAAGGAGATTAATCCACATTTAGCTAAGAGTATAAACGAGCTGTTCATAGATGTCTTCGAGGAGAAGGCGTACGATGCCCTGTTGATTAAACACCCTCGAGTTAAGAACATCAGTCGGCTGGCTGTAACTCGTACTAACGACGAGGTGTACAAGGGGCTACCGCCTAATATAAAGACTGCTGATAAAGATTTACAGAAACTCCAATCAGGACTAGCCGCGGCAGTGTCGGCGCTAGCTCCAGTGGGGGAATTGATGCTCAAGAAAGGCCAGAAGGACGAGGAGCTTGATGGGTTAGTGGACACATTTATGGACGCTATTGAGATTATAATCCACACTTCATTAGGGCTAGAAGAGAGAAGGAAGGCTGTTGCAAAGCCTCACTTCTTAGGTGATGCAGGATCGGTCATAGTAAAGCAGTCTAGAAAGATAGCCGACAAGGACGGGTTGTTATACGGCCCAAACGTAGCTGAGACCGTAAAGCAGGCCCAGATTACAAAGAAACTGTCAGAGACCTTGATGAAGCGACCAGCTGACAAGCAGGGGGGTCCTCCTGCTAAGAAGCAGAACCAACAGAAGAAATACACCCCTAAACAGGGTGGAGCTTATGGAGGGTTCCATTATCAGCAGAGACCGTTCAACCAGAGGTTCCCTATCCCGGGGTATGGCTACCCGAGGGGTCAGTTCCAGAACCCAAATGCAGGATGGCAGCAGTACTACCCTGGGCAGCAACAGCAGATGCAGTTCAGACCGAGGGGGCAGTACCAGCAGAACTACCGCCCGCGACCACCTGGCCCGCCTAACGCAGGCAAGAAACCGGGTTTCTCCAAAAGGAGCGCGTAATTGCGCAGGTAGGTGCTCCTTTTATCAATACTGCGAGTAATTTCCAAGCAGGTAACATAACTAGATTTGTAGATGAATGGACTAAATACACCTCTGATCCATGGGTCCTGTCTCAAGTGGCAGGTGTGACCATTCCTTTTCTAGAAGAACCCTATCAAAGCAGAATTCCTTGGCCTTTGGATTTAAAGGCTGAGGAAAAGTCTGCGATGACAGGTGAACTAGAGGGGTTACTAGTTAAAGGGGTCATCACAGAAGTGGAGCATGAAGAGGGAGAGTTCATCTCTAATGTATTTCTTAGACCTAAACCAAATGGACAATTTAGACTTGTACTAGATTTAACCAGGTTAAACAAGAAAGTAGAATATGAACATTTCAAAATGACTTCATTGTTCACTGCTATGCTCATGTTAAGACCAGGAGCATTCATGGCCTCAGTTGACCTGAAAGATGCATATTATAGTGTAGGAATCCAACAAGAGTACAAAAAGCTGTTGAGATTCCAGTGGGAAGGCAGACTCTATCAGTTTGAAGCAGTTCCAAATGGTCTAGCCTGTGCCCCAAGATTTTTTACAAAAATCTTGACTCCAATCTATGCATCCCTCAGAAAACTAGGACATGAGTGTTTCTTCTATATTGATGACTCGTTTATCATTGCAGACACCGAGGAAGAGTGTAGACACTCTGCAGAATTGCTAGCTACTACTTTAGACAGTCTAGGCTTTGTCATACATGAGAAGAAATCAGTGTTGGAACCATCCCAAAAACTGACTTTCTTAGGGTTTGAATTAGACTCAGTAGATATGGTAGTCAGGCCTACTAGTCCTGGATCCAATTCTCAAAAGGGCTCTAGAAACATGACTTTTTTTAAAACCCTGTCCACAGTACGTTTCTTGATTGATTCATATTCCTAACATATGGAACTTGATTTTTCAGAACATTAACCCAAAATTAAAGTGTCCCAACATTATGCAAATTGAGGTCAAAGGTCAAATTCCATGTCCAATATAGAGATCGAGAAATAATACCTTTGCCTAATTTTCTCAGAGGCTCTTTCAGATGGGGACACGCCACAAGATACAGTGATAACCATGTATCAGTTCATCACTTTGCCAGCTGGACAGTATTCCTGCTCATACTTAAGGTCATATTTGTCAAGGTCAAAGTCCAAATTTACAGGAAAATAAGCATTATGCCTCCTGTCGTTTGTCCCCATTTCACCAATATACATCTTATGACCAAGCTATTTGTTTTCTGTGTAGACCCCATCAATGTGCCCAAGATGTACCCCTTCGAAAGTTCTAACCAACAGGTTTCCATAGCAACAGGAGCCAATGTAATTTGACCTAAGGATGAGTCTGTTTATGCTATACATACATTCTTATTTATTTCTCGTTACTGCCTGTCAGTAACCAAGTCAAACTATGAGATAACATTGATGCATATTGTGGGCATACATGACATATTAGTGGATGACCTTGGTGACGGTCAAAATGGCTTGAAACAAGGTCAAAGAGCTGAATCTCATGCCATTTCATAAGAAGTAACCCAGCTAACAAAAAAATGTTATTTTACGTCAAAATAACATTATGAAATTTCATATAACGTTATGCCATAGTAAGGAACCTTAGAGAAACGTTATATAACGTTATATAACGTTATAAAATGTTGTATAACGTTTTTTGTTTACTGGGAAGGGGGAAATCTATTGTATGATGTATGCCCACAATATACATTGATATTATCCCATAGTTTGACTTGGTTACTGACAGGCAGTAGTGAGAAATAAATAAGAATGTATGTATAGCATAAATAGACTCATCCTTATAGTCCGGTGGTGGAACAAGGATTTGGTGCCTGACCCGGAATTCTCCGATATAGTTTTCTTTCCCTGCTGATTCTTCATCTTGGGGGTCTGGGTAGCCTTTTCCTGCGTGATGTATTTGTGACGGCTTTGGGGAAATTGAGATGTTGAAGATGGCCGCCACAATTCAATAAAACTCTTGAAGATTGCATATCTCAGCTTCTAATTTACTTAGAGACACAAATAAAAGGTCTGAAAGTACATTTCTGTGGTCAGAGAATCCAATCATATCATCTAAAATCATGTATATGGCAGCCATTTTGCATTTTATCCAAGATGGCTGCCAGAATTCAATAAAAATCATTAAAAGTGCATATCTCTGCTTCTAATCAACTTAGAGATACAAATGAAAAGTCTAAAAGTATGTTTCTGTGGTCAGGGAATCCAATTATGCCATCTAGGATCATGTAGATGGCAGCCATTTTGAAATATATTCAAGATGGCTGCCGAAATTCAATAAAGAATCTTGAAAGGTACATATCTCTGCTTAGTATCAACTTAGAGACACAAATAAAAGCTCTGAACGCATATTTCAGTGGTCAGGGAATCCAATCATGCCATTTGAAATTTTGAATAATTGATGATATAACCTATAAACTGGTCAAAGGTCTACACAAATCGAGTAAATGTAAGATTTGAATAAACATAAGACATTTATAGTGAGATTATCTGTCATGGCGACAGATTAAGGGATGGAATATGAACTAACTAATGAATCAGAGATAGCTGTTGGATGGTACACAATCTGCAACAGGTAATTCCCAAAACATAATACACTGGCCCACTACAGCCCCCATCCACAATAGATCCTCCAATAGCAAAAGTGCATTACAGAGGACATTCAGAGGGCTTTAAAGCATACAAGAAAGTTGTATGTGAGCAAGACCTGGACTCTCAGTTTTTTTAGATATTAACCAGTCCATGGCTACAATACTGGTATTTTCAGACCAATGTGATATCCCTTCCATTAATGGACAAATCACCTGCAGACTGAAATACCATAATGAGACCCATGATGAAGGCCAAACAACTTATTAAATCAACAGGCCGATTCTATATAATATTCACTGCAGATCAACAGCTGTATCATATAGCTGTCCATGTATTCTGGGATAAGCAGGCCATGTAAAGCAATCTTTGCTTCTAAAGGTAGAATGCGTGTCCTCATGAGTATGATATAGACAAGCTGATCACAGACAGAGCATTTTGAATGAGCCATTGTACCAGGCATCACAGTAGGACAGCCAAGCTCTGGTAAGGTGCCTAATTGAACCCATTTTCATAGTTATGAGATATGTAAGAGCTGAGCAAGAGTCTGACTGACTAATGTATCAAGCATGTGTCAAGGATATGATACCTTTGTTCTTTGCCACCAACCACCTTAGCCATCCGAGACATGCATCATAATATATGAGATCCATGAATGATTTGCCTGATGATTTGTGTGAAGCATCCACGAAAGGCCAACAAGTGACATGGTTATTGAGTCAACCATCATGAGGTAAAAACATTCCCCAGGGGGAATTAATAGAACTACCTGGAGCATAGATGTATTGGAGAATTAAGGAGAAGCACCTCATGAAATCCAACATAAAGAAGATATGAAATCAATAATCAAGACAGATGCAAGCAACAGAAAAGTATTGCGGGACAAACTAGAGAGAAAGATTGACCCTCTACAGAGCAAAGAATTTCCCAATGGTGTTCTGAACATTGTCACAGGAAAGGTGGTGGTCAATCCATCCATGAATGTGGACCATTCTGTTATGCTGTGCAAAGAGCAAAATGGAGGAATTTGAAAACTGAAGGATTCCATGACAGAATCAGTAATATCAAGGTTGCTGATACAATAGTGTATGCCATTGAAATGATCCATGTGAGGGCTGTGAGTCTTCACTGTAATTTATGGGATTATGACACAAAGAATTTAATGGCTCATGAGTTGATACCACAGTCCGCTCTAGACAATGCCTGATGATCTGGGAAATATGACGGAGGCAAAATCTTATACAGTTCTCAAGAATACACTCAGAGTCAAGATGTCAGATAGGCATTACAGTGCAAATGCTGCATGTCTTGATGGCTGTGTTGCACTTTGGGCCACATACCACAAGTCAATATGGAAACATGCCAATCAGGTTCATATTCTTCAACTAGATCCTGTGCAGTATGGCTTGGTTAGAGATGACTCCTCAAACTTGTTGATTTATGATCTCTCTATATATACATGGATATACTTTCTTTTTGACTACAGCAGATGTTTACCACATCCTATTAATAAATGAAGATTTTCACTGTGATAACTTTGTTTTACAGTATGCCTCATATAGACGATGTGGCACACATGGTGCAAACTGATGAATAATTCAAAATGGCTGCCATAAACATGATTTTAAATGGCATGATTGGCTTCTCTGACCACAGAAGTATACTTTTAAGACCTGATTAGAAGCAGAGATATGCACTTTTAATGATTTTTATTGAATTCTGGCAGCCATCTTGGATAAAATGGAAAATGGCTGCCATATACATTATTTTAAATGGCATGATCGGATTCTCTGACCGCAGAAATGTACTTTTAGACCTTTTATTTGTGTCTCTAAGTAGATTAGAAGTTGAGATGTACACATTTCAACATTTTTATTGAATTGTGGCGGCCATCTTGAATATCTCAATTTCCCCAAAGCCGTCATGAATACATCACATAGGAAATGGTCACCCAGACCCCCTAGATGAAGAATCAGCAGAGAAAAAACTATATCGGATAATTCCGGGTCAGGCCCCAAATCCTTGTTCAACCACGGGACTATTAGGTCAAATTACATTGGCTCCTGTTGCTATGGAAACCTGTTGGTTAGAACTTTCAAAAGAGCACATCTTTGGCACATTGATGGGGTCTACACAGAAAACAAATAGCTTGGCCATAACATGTATATTGGTGAAATGGGGACAAACAACAGGAGGCATAATGCTTATTTTCCTGTAAATTTGGACTTTGACCTTGACAAATATGACCTTAAGTATGAGCAGGAATACTGTCCAGCTGGCAAGGTGATGAACTGATACATGGTTATCACTGTATCTTGTGGCGTCTCCCTATCTGAAACGGCCTCTGAGAAAATTAGGCAAAGGTATTATTTCTCGATCTCAATATTTGACATGGAATTTGATCTTTGACCTCAATTTGCATAATGTTGGGACACTTTAATTTTGGGTTAATGTTCTGAAAAATCAAGTTCCATACGTTAGGAATATGAATCAATCAAGAAACGTACTGTGGACAGGGTTTTATGAAAACTCATTCAGATTTGGCCTTAGATCTAGGACTATACCCCTGAGAAGAGGGAAAAGTTTGATAGAGTAGCTAGAGAAATCTTAGAGCTGGAGGAGGTCTCCATCAGAGATATAGCAGGCCTTGTAGGCCTAATGATTGCCTATGCAGTAGCATTAGACTTTGGGGCAGCCCATATCAAACTCTTAGAAATAGAGAAAAATGTGGCTCTTAAAGCAAACAAAGGTAACTTTGATGCTACAATGACTCTGTCTGACAGAGTCAAGGTGGACATTCAATGGTGGATAGAACATCTCCCCTCGGGGGAGAGAATCATAGACAAGGGGGACCCTACTCTAGAGGTTTTCACTGATGCCTCAGGTGAAGGTTGGGGTGCCCACAAGGGCACAAAAACAGCCGGAGGCAGATTTATAGGAGAGGAATTGGAAGAGCATATTAATATAAAAGAATTAGTAGCTATCCTTTTTGGTCTTCAAAGTCTGGTCAGACAGAAGAGTAAACACATCCAGATTATGACAGACAATACCACTGCATTGGCATATGTCAAAAACATGGGGGGAGTAAAGTCACCCGCATGTAATGAGATATCCAGATGGATATGGGACTGGGCTGAAGAGAAAGGTAACTGGCTATAAATAGCGCATGTACCAGGGGTGGACAATGTCTTAGCAGACTACAAGTCCAGAAATTTCTCAGATGACTTAGAATGGGAATTAAATCAAAAATGGTTCCAAAAAATCTGCAAGGTTTTCGGCATGCCAGAAGTGGATCTGTTTGCTTCAAGAATAAACAGAAAAATTGAGAAATATGTGTCCCTGAACTATGAGCCAGACTCATGGAAAATTGATGCTTTCACATTCAATTGGACTAATATGTTTTCTTATGCTTTTCCACCTTTCAGCGTCGTGGGCCATGTGCTACGCAAGGCGCTGCAGGATGGGGGTCGAATCCTCTTGATCGTCCCCGACTGGCCGACACAGTGGTGGTACACCCGTCTACTGCGCGCAGCTACACGCAGAATCAGGTTCCGCCCACATCAGGACAATCTGAAGGCACATGGCAAACCTCGACAGCACATGCAGAAGACACCACTGCTCGCGTGTCTACTGGAGTAAATAGGGAACTGTATAAAGTTGATAAGAATGACCTGCCCTTTATTGGCCAAAAACTGTTAGATAAAGGGGTGGATGAGGAAACTGTTAGGTTCATCATGAATGCATGGCGTAACTCATCTAAGTCTACATATAAAACCTATCTTAGGAAGTGGGCTAACTACTGTATTGAAGAGGGTGTGAGTGTCTTAAAACCTACTCTACCTCAGGCACTGAAATTTCTTAGACTACTTCATAACCGCGGCTGCGGTTATTCTGCCCTGAACACCGCGCGCTGCGCACTGAGCCTGATATTGGATAAGTACGACGGACACGACTTCGGAAAGCATCCTACAGTGTGTTTTCTTGTTAAGGCAGGCTATGAAATGCGACCTCCAGCACCAAGGTATGAGACCTTCTGGGATGTCAAAGAGGTCCTACGCCTCTTTAAGGACTGGGGACCTAACAAGGAACTTGACTTTAAGAGGCTCACTAAGAAGCTAGTTATGATGCTGCTGTTAACATCAGGCCAAAGGGGTCAAACCATTCTTAAAATGGTTCTAAAGGGTATGACCAGCGACGACGACACAGGTTTCGTCTTCAGATTCCAGGAGTTACTTAAACATAATAGACTGGGAGATCCATTAAATGTTCTTAAACTAGTACCGTTCAATGCCTGTAAGAGACTCTGCGTGGTTAACACTTTAAAAGTGTATCTCAAAAAGTCCAAGGACTTCAGGTCAAACCCAGAGGGGTCCCTCCTGCTGACAACGGTCCCCCCTTTCCACCCTCCATCGAGAGACACCATCTCTCGATGGACGGTGGAAATTCTTCACCTGGCGGGGATCGACACCACCAGATTCAAGGGCCACAGCACCCGGGGAGCAACAACATCTGCTGCTCGGGTGCTGGGAGTGCCCTTGAATAAGATAATGCGTAGTGCCTCGTGGAGGAACGCGGCGTCCTTCGCGAGGCACTACAACAAAGAGGTGGAGCACGATAGTGCTGACATGGCCCATGGGATATTACAGCAAGTGGCTCAGGAATAGAGCTACTTGCTGTAATATCCTGGGGGTCGGTACATAATTACTATGTCACCATGTTACTAGGTCTTAAAGTTGTGTTCAAGACCACAGATGTGTTCATTATGAGAACAGCATGATAAAATGTAAAATGTTAATTAATTATTATAATTATAGAAATGGGTCTTAATAGATTAATTAAGACTAGGAATGCTCATAATATGTGTATTATGAAATATAGAAAATGGATTATTTGTTGTTAAAAATCCAAAGAAAAACAGTTAATGTTTACCCTGTTATAAAGTTGCTATCAGCTGAAGGGAGTCTACTTAGCACAAATGAAGAATGGTTTAAAGACTCAAAAGAAATAAAGTTGAAAGTATGTTAAAGAAGTGGTTGTTTCACTTTGTGTAAAAAAAAAAAAAAAAAAAAAAAAAAAAAAAAGACTATTATTATGAAAGTCCAGAAAGTAAAAATTTTGTGGGAGGTTCACAGCTTATTCTATGGAATAAAGTGGAGGGATTAAATGGTTCCGGACTTAACAAATATTTTGACTATCTGTATTGATAGGAATGAAGAAGCTTAAAGTTGCTCTAAACTTCTCGTGTGCTTCCGGAACACTTTAAGGTAGCACGAGGTAAAATATTGGGATTAAAGTGAGCTTACCTGTAAGTGAACTTTGATTACTATTTTACCGAGGGCAACCTGTAGTGTTGCGGAGAGTACACGCCCTACCCGCCTCACCCTTTAAAATTCTAAATTTAAGAATTTTGGCGGTGTACTCATTAGTTGAGTAGTTTATGTGGTGACTACAGGTTGCCCTGAATTAATTAAGTAGGGCAGGTAAGCTCTAATGAATATTTTATTAAGTAAGTGTTCCTTAATTAATTGTTAAGCTTCTTCATTCTCTATCGCTCTGAATACTGACGTCACACGCGCATGCGCTCTTCCTTCTCGTGTACTCTCCGCAACACTACAGGTTGCCCTCGGTAAAATAGTAATCAAAGTTCACTTACAGGTAAGCTCACTTTAATCCCAATATTTCTTGGAGAGGGATGAATAGAAAACATATGATCGATTTTCAGGGAAAAGGCCTGTGCATTTATATTATAGTTATGGATAAATGGATACAAAAGAGAAATTTACCAGTCAGTCTCCTACTCAGAGGTACTTAATGGTATACCTCTGCCACAGGCCATTATCATAATGTAACATAAGTAGACCTTGCTGACCCCTGTTGCATACAGAAAGGGAGTGGTCATTTCTTTACCATGGGGTTGTGTGTGGGGTGAAAATGATTATTACGGTAAAGGGTAAGTATACAGCATTTATAATGTGATATTCATTAACCCCTGGCTACCCCTGTCGGAGGGGTGGGGGGGGGGGGCTATGCAAAGGAGTTTCCATCCCCCCCCCCCAAGAAAAAAAAAAGTAGAAAATATCACACAAAGGGCTACATAACCCCATCCCCCCCCCACCCCCCGATCAGATTATGACCACTTCCCAATTGAATACTACCTGAGGTGTGGTGGAAGGGGGACACAGGGGTTACTTCAAACCACCTGATCTCTCCTATTTTGCATACAGATTTATAGGCGGGATCTACCATGCTGTGGGCGGGATCCACTATGTAAAATAGGGCCAAAGGTCGCCTAAAACGGCCAGCAATGGCGGGTAAACCCACGTATACACTGTCCCTTTAACTGAATACCCCTACAGATTGGTACTAGTCCCATAACTACTTTATGCCACTAGCTGTATACAGTATACAAGAGGTGTGAAATGCTCTGTTCTCTGTGCCCGCTGTGGTATAAGTACATACATAAGTAGTATAGTATGTATCGGAACGGGACTATGCTTAACTACTGTTTATTACTCAATCGACCTGCAGCCAATCAGAAGCCTCCATTTGACCGGAAGTGACGTCACATGCCCATATAAGGGCATACCGGAAGTGACGTCACGTGACCTTGACCTAGTTAGAGGTCAAGGTCATGACGCAGCCAATCAGAGGCTTCCATTTGACCGGAAGTGACGTCACACGCCCATATAAGGGCATACCGGAAGTGACGTCATGTGACCTTCACATGTCCATATAAGGGCATACCGGAAGTGACGTCACGTGACCTTGACTTAGTTAGAGGCTTCTGATTGGCTGGTACACCGGAAGTGACCCATTATGCAAATGAGGGGACTACTTCTGGTCAAATGGAGACCCCTGATTGGTTGGGTCATGAAGAAATGTGTCTCTTAATTTTTTTTGTTTAGGAAGTGATCGACTTTAGGATCACGTGACCGGAAGTGACCTGATGAGTCACGTGACTAGAAGTGACGACGACACATGCCTTAATTAGGCGATCAGCAGCGACCGGAGGAAGTGTCACTTTAAGAGGACACGCTAGTTAATTGTTATAATTTTTTTTACTTACTAATAAAAGAAGACGTATGAAAATAAAACACAACAATAATTTTATTTATTTTTTTTATTTTCTTTTTTTCAATTCTAATAAACACGCTATTTTAGAAAAGATGCGCTCAATCAATCAATAACACACTTTTTTTCATATTTTTAAAGGACTCGTTGTCACACCGTTAGAATTGCACGCGACGCTTATAATACAAGTAGCGCACGTCATCTTTCTCTATGGTGTAAGTGTCCATTTTTGGTTCGTACCACTTTGAAATTTCTATTTACCGCAAGGAGAGTTTTTCGTTTGCGAAAACATCTAAGAAGACGACTGGTTCTTTAGGGGTTTGTTACTTCTGTACACTTTTTGCACGCCACCTTTTTTTTTGGATTTTCTTTCACCGGTGCCGCTGACTCGATCGTAGCAAATGTAAGTCTTAGGGTTGAGACTTAGGATCCTGTCACCTTCCCACGCCGCTTTCATAAGCCCCGAAGTTCTCAGATCGTGAAGGTAACGTCTCTCACAACATCCGCCGGGCGGCGGACACCATTTTCGCACTTTTTTCCGTTTTTATCTTCACGAAAAGCTCTAAGTGATCGTCACACACCGATGTCGGAATCCGCTTTCGTTTCTTTCTGAAGTATGTCTCTCTCAGGCGAGGTTTGACTACACAGAGGCAAATATCAGAGGCACCCAATAGCGCTAATTCTACTCTCAGACAAGGGTCAGGCACTGCTGGACTATAATAGATGGGTCAAGGGCTATTCTAGTGAGGGTCAGGCTACGCCGGACATTCAATAACAAGCTGGACTTTGGCAAACTTGCTTGAAAGTCTGACCATGCGGGATCCTCATGCCATAGTCTGGCAATGCTAAACTCTTGGGAGAGTATGCTGGACTCTTGCTGGCCAGACTTTCAAGCAAATTTGCCAAAGTCCAGCTTGTTATTGAATGTCCGGCGTACCCTGACCCTCAGTAGAATAGTCCTTGACCCATCTATTATAGTCCAGCAGCGCCTGACCCTTGTATGAGAGTAGTATTGGCGACATTGGCCGACTCTGATATTTACCCGTGTGTACGGTGGGAGGAGGGGGTTCACAGCCACAGCTTGCGCTTATAGAGCGCTACTAGCGGCGTTTGTCTTAAAAAAAAATAGCCATGGCACATGTCGATGTCGCTTAATTATGCTCATATCTCATGGCGATTGTAAGAATTGCTCATGTCACCTGTCACTATGTTTTTCAAGCTTCATGTCAAATGTCACTAGGTCTCATGTCGAATGTCGATGCTAAGAAACAGACATGACGTCATCTCGAATTTAGCGGTCTACACTACCGCTGCTGTTGCTGCTGCTGCTTGTGCAGCTCGTGCAGCTGCTGCAGCTGCTGACAGCTGCAGCTGCTGTAGTTGCTGACGCTGTCACGGATGCTGTTGACAGATGCTGCTGCTTGTGCCGCTCGTGCAGCTGCTGCTGCTGCTGACGTTGTCACGGATTCCGCTGACAGATGCTACCGCTTGTGCTGCTTGTGCCGCTCGTGCAGCTGCTGCTGCTGCTGACGTTGTCACGGATTCCGCTGACAGATGCTACCGCTTGTGCTGCTTGCGCTGCTCGTGCAGCTGCTGCAGCTGCTGACGATGTCACGGATACTGTTGACAGATGTGGCTGCTTGTGCTGCTTGTGCAGCTGCTGCTGCTGCTGACGATGTCACGGATGCTGCTGACAGATGCTGCTGCTTGTGCTGCACGAGACTGAGTAGCCGCTATTACTAATGCTACTAATACTAGTATGAGAAAATACATTTAGTCAGTTGATTAAATCAAGGAGGTTTTCTGACTTCAGTGGATCGTTTAGCCATCGGCCACGGGCAAAACTTGAAACCATTTTATACATGGGACAATTGGCAGAGTCGAAACGTGTTGGTACCATGGGGTCGATCATGTTCATCATCAGTTCAGGCAAAGGAAGTGTGTCGACAGCACGCGAAAACTTCATGTCTGAATGTTTCAACACAAGACTTTTTATCACACTCACACAGCTGCTTTGAAGAGTGAATCCTTGACCAAACTTGTGCTTTTCCAACACAGCTTTGGCCTCTTTCTGTGCAGTAAGGGATCTCTCTTTCGAGTTCATCTCAGTGCTGTCTAGCATGTCCTCAAAGTCTTTAACATAATGTTCCAACGGGCTACAAATGATGGACTCCAGATCATCGTCCGCATATGTCGTCTCCTTGCACCATATTGTGTCTTCGCCTGTTTCGAATTCCGTCATTTTCTTGACAATCTCCTCCTGAGTGCCTTGCATATATCGAAGCTCCTTCAAGGAGTTGATAACTTGTATGGCGAAGACTGACAAACTTGAAGGAATTTCACCACAGTCAGGCCAAGTATACGGAGCTAAGAAGAATAGCTCTAACAAAATCTTCTCCCTCTGTCCAAATGAAACTACTGTTCCGATGAAGTTGAAGCATGCTTCTATCCATTGCTCCTTGGTGATGTCCTTCCAATGTTTCTTTACCTCACATGCATCATAGGGCACTGTTTCTCTTCTTGCTTCAAGTGGGAGTTGCTTTTTCTTTCTTGGACTCATTTCGAGAGGGTTTTGATGCTCTGTAGCGTCAACACTTTCATAAATAAAGAAAATAGCAGAACTAATCATGGTAACGTGCTGAGCGAGCGTAGAGTGGACGATGCTACGAAGATGAAGGGCGGGTGGAGAAAGTGTGACGGGTGGGAGTGGCGTTTCACTCCTTATGTACCCTGTCCTAGATAAGCCTCTTAAACGGCTGAAAAGACTCTCTCAGTACAGAGCTTCTACCGCAGGTGGGTTTAGACTTAAGCAGCTTACTTCACACACGTGTCTGTTAGAAAAGCTACTTGCACACCTGCCTTCCCTTTTCACTAGTATTCACCCTCTGCCGACTTATAAGACACCTATACACTCCTTCTCGTGAAATCTATGGAAGATGATGGAAGGACCACCGACTAGATTTTCTTTGATCAGAGCGTGGAGGACGGCGTCGAACGGAGGGAACGTTGTGAACACAGCTTATAGGTTTTGGAAGAGGACCTGTAAAGTCAAACTGGCGAGAGAGATCTCGTCTTTCAACATGACAATGCTGCGATCTTGGAAAAAATTAGCGTGATTTTTTCAAAAGCTTCTATGAAAGGTTTGACGTCTTCGTTGTTGTAGTGGATCAAGTAATCTCTCATAGTTTGCATCTTCTTGTCGTACTAAACTTTCTGACATGTGGGGTAGTCGGATTTCGGCCATTTTGACGCCCGTCAGTTCGCTGTCAAAAGCCGATCTCGGTGGCAGGGTTCTGTTTACCAGTTTCTTGGTATACGTCATCCATTCGTAAGGAAAGCGACCTTTCTCTTCGTTTCTGGTGAAAGCTCGCAAATAATTCGCGTAGCTGTAACCAAGTGCCAAATAGTTGACTACTACGTCCAAGAAAACTGTGTGTAAACCGTCAAGTATTGATTGCTTGTCTTTATGACGCTAAATTGTTGGTTTCTTCGGTCTCCGGAGGCAAAGAACGAGTGAAGGCGTATTTTTGATCAGGTTCAAGTCGTAACGCTCCGTGTTGAAGCCCACGACTGGAGCTTGACGGATGTATCTCAGAAGCCGCTTCTTCAGTTGAAATAACGGTTGTCTGGTGTGAGCTGCAGCGAAGCCGCCTGGAGAAGGGGTGAATGTCGCTTCCTCCAGCAGGAGAGCTTCACCTATCGCCACATGTAACTTCGCTAACGTTGGTCGGTAAAGTTCTAGCACAGCTTTCTCGATGACTTTGGCGTTCTCGTTTATGTGATTTTAAACTCGGTCTAACAAGGGGTCGGAATCTGTGTCGGATTCTCTGACGTACACCGACCCCTCCTACCCCGGAAAGTCGGATGCGACGCTAGCCGACAAAGGGACGTGATCCCACAGCAGGGACACGTGTTCGGTCGACGGTTCTCTGCACGGTCTGAAGAAAGCCTCGAAATCGAAGGTAATGTTGTAAGGGTAGATTCTGGAATGTCCGTCGGGAGGAAAAGTTTCACGTGTGGCAGCGGGACAGAACTGACGTAACAAATTTGAAGCGCGCTTGCTGGTGTTGTATAAGTGAAAGGAAATGTGGCGGAAGACGCAGAGGTTGTCCTTGTTGGGAAAATCTAACACACAGCTTCTCTTTCCAACTCGACCGTCCTGACTGTTCCTACCGCCTATGGGAAAACCCCCCGGTCCCATGTAAACGCAAATGTTCAAAATTAGTAGGAAAAAGAGCGCACCGCTTGGTGTCAGCGTCGCAAAGTTTCCGTACTTCCTCGCAAGCGACGGTGTTTTCCATCTTTGAGAGGAGCTCTTCCAAAGTTTCTGAATTAGTTATAGTAGGGAGCGGTTGTAATGAGACTTGCGTTGTTCTGGGAGACGTGAAAGTAGCGCAGTATGCTCTTGTCTTCTCTGTGTTGTAACAGTAAGCCTACCGAGAAACCCACTTTTTTATCATTGTGTGAAGCGGATTGCGACGCATAGTATCTACAGCGTCACTCAACTCGCCGGTTGGTAGTTTGACGTTTGCTCTCGTACGTATTGCAGGCCAATTCGCCGTGAACGTTTCCTCACCGTTCGGTACAGCGCATGTACGTGGAGGGATAGTCACCTCGTCCAGAGATTCGCGTCGACAGGTGATCTTTTCAGCAATCGACATCGCCGCATAGAGGGCAAAACTTAGGTATTGTTCTTCATTTTTCTATGGGTCACTCGTGATTGTACGGTGTTTTAAAAATTTTGAAACACTTTTCGCAAACGTCCTGCGTCATGTTTTTCTTTTTTTGTTTTTTCACTTATTTACCAATTATTAAAAAAAAAAAAACGTTATTTATCACTTCGAATACTAGACGCCTCTTACCACACGATACTATTAGCATAGTGAAAGGTGACTGTAGTCTAGGATCGAATTCAACAGATGTCCATCTTACTGCAGGGATCAGACGAGAGTGGTCAACACTGGAGTGTCACAGCTCACTTTTATGTCTTTGGGTACAGCTGCATACAACCCTTGAACATACATTGCGACGTCGCCGCGACCCATGTCGTCTTGCAACACTTTCATCAGAGCCATAGGCTCAGACGTCTCGTTGTACTTCCAAGCTCTCAGCACTTCATAGACAGGGTTCTTCACAGTCCTGTCAGAAGGCACAGGTTGAGAGATGAAAGCTACTTCATGAGAAGTCAACCCTAAGTAGATCCCTATGGTCTTCCAGTCTCTAGGGCAGAGCTCAGCTAAAAGAGAGAAATATTTCTGCACTTTCCACTCCATGTCTCCACTCTCTAAGCCATCCCACATGTCATGCTTGTCCATGTACTCACGTGAGAATTTGATGAGGTCCATACGGTAAGATTCTTCCAAGGCGGCGGCTACCCAGTAAACACCCTACGTAGTTCCAACGTAGCTCAGAGGTTTCTCTAGGTAGATATCCAACCAAAAGGTTGGAGATTGGTAATTTTGGAAGGTTTGTAGACGTCAAAACGTTAAGGTTTATTTACGTTCAACAGATGTAGACGTCTGATTTACGTTGATCTACCTCATTCAGACGTAAAAATTCTACGTAGATCTACGTTAAAAGACGTAACTTTTCAACTTCAATTGGGTAGATGACTTTTCCGTGTCACACTAGGTGGCAGCACTATCAATTATGGAGAGTATATTACAGCTCCTTAACAAGTCTACCACATTCAAGCAGTAAATTCTCATTAATTGTGAATTCAATATCATGCAAATAAACCACATTCAATAGAATATTTATATATAAAGGACAGGTGATTAAAGTATTGTGCATGAATAGGTGCATTGAGGCACTTTACTGTGAGGACACCACATTGGTGGTAATGGAAGAAATACAAAGCCTCTCTGCAACCAAAACTATTCAACAGATCTATACTGTCAGGCTGTTCAATTAAACTACAATAATATACTATGTAGAATGAGATGAGATTGAAAATTATAGTAGTTACTTTGTATGAATATTGAATTCTATTGAGCTACGTAAATCAGACCTGCAGGTTTAAGATTGGTAAATAAACCTTAACGTTTTGACGTTGAGAAACCTACTAAAATTACGTAGTTCAGACCAAAATTCAACGTAGATTTACGTCTGACCAACGTCGTTGTGTTTACTGGGTAGGTCCTTCCACCTAGTAGTACAACTTTTCTGGTACCAAGTAGTGAACATTTCTCTAGCTTGAGTTATGACACTTGTCTCACAACTGAGATATCCCATATCCTTCAAGTTCACTTCAAGGTATGAACCTAACCGTATGTAATCTGATGTTGGCAACTTACTACTTATTTTCAGTAGCATAGCGTCTGACAAGTATCCTAACGGCTCTGCTTTGAAGTATGATGATACAGGTACTACTGCAGCAGAACCAATATCCGACGACTCGTTGTCGGAACAGGGCAACCACACAACTTCGTAAGGTGGTGGTGAGGGCAGTCGCCACGGACCGGACGCGCTACCAGTGGAAATGAGGTCGAAAAACGGACTGTGCGCCCGTAGTCCTTCGGGTTCCTCGTACGCCTCGTCGTCAGCGTCGTTCTCTGTCTCACCCTGTTGCTTTAGGGCATGTATGCCTACTACGCGCTGCTGGGGCTGAGTGTCCGAATAGCTGTAAGTCTCAGCGCGAGCGGCGTTGATGGCGTCGGTTGATGTAGCGGTGGAGAGGTTCTGTGCAACGTGCTGCGTGTCAGTACTAGTAGCGGCAGTCGCAGCAAGAGGTGTAGCAGCAGCAGCAGCAGCAGCAGGCGCAGCGCTAGCAGGTGCAGCAGTAGCAGGCGCAGCAGTAGCAGGCACAGCAGCAGCAGGCGCAGCAGCCTCAGCAGGCGCAGCAGTAGCAGGCGCAGCAGTAGCAGGCGCAGCAGCAGCACTAGCAGCACGAGGATCACCAGCAGCCGCAGCAGGCGCAGCAGTAGCAGCAGCAGCGTGCTTAGCAGCAACAACCGTCGCGAATGTAACAACGTCGCTACCACGACGACTACTACTACCACTACTACTGCTGCGTGCGCTCGCTACAGCGAGAGGGTGATAAGACCAAGCGGTTGCGGCGGTAGTCTCAATTTCAGTAGCAAGAGGAGACGCTGACGCTAAACGATCACCGTTCTGCGTACTCTTCTTGTTCTTGAACTCGATTAGATCCTTGGACGACACTAGTTGTTGTGTTTTGCTCATGGTGGTGACTGTAGAGAGCAGCAAAAGACTGAGTGAGTGAATGGGTGTTTCCAGCCCCCTTATATACTCCTTCTCGCTTCTAGAGCTAAGCTACTTACGGCCCTGTTCAGCTGCCGCCGGCTGACCGGCGGCCATTCACAAAGAGAAACAAAAAGACATAAGGCATGACGTTTTCAGCTGGATCCCTTTCCCCCTCCCCTTTGAGAGATCGACTGACATGAGCTAAGCTACTTACTGCCTTGTTCAGCAATTCAACGTGCGTTAGCTGTATAAAGGATTAAGCAGTTGCTGCCGCCGGCTGACCGGCGGACATTCACAAAGAGAAACAAAAGACATAAGTCATGACGTTTTCAGCTGGATCTCTTTCCCCCCTTTTTTGAGAGATCGACTGCCATGAGCGGGAGGTGTACCGACTGTGCTAATTCAACGCGCATAAGTTGTATAAAGGATTAAGCAGTCATGAGCTTAGAGTGTGTATACAAAAAACTACAGGAGGCCTGTGGTGTGAAGCAGGACCCCCTAAGACGGGTGTGTCTGTCTGTGAGTAGAGTCGTGTGCATGTGGTGAGCGACTTAAGTGTAAAACAAAAAAAATCACCGCCTCCTGCCGTGGTGAGTAGACCGGCCGGCGGCGGCCGGCTAGTTCAATAGGGGTGACAGCTGACTAAGGCTGTGCATGAAAATCCGATTTTCACCTGACCTCTGACGTTTGTTACAATGAATGCCAAAGGGGGAGAGAGTCGTCCTCAGGTAGGGGGTAGGAGGTAAGGCTATCGATAAGGAAAAAACACCATTTTCAGCTGGCCTCCACAGATGGCGATGACATACCCCTCGTCATCTAAGCTCTTAAGAAGCTCTTAAGGAGCGGAGCGGCTGCTAGACAGCTGGGGTGCTGTTGGAAATAGGATTAAACTCCTTCTGTATAAAAGCTCTGATTTCTGTTGGAAAAAAACCATATCACCTCTGACCGCAGTAACGTCTACTACCACCACCGCCAGCACCACCGCCGCCGCCACCGCCGCCGCCGCCAGTCACAGCTGATCGCCTCATTAAAGCATGTGACGTCGTCACTTCTAGTCACATGCTTCATCAAGTCGCTTCCAGTCACGTGATCCTAAAGACCCTCACTTCCTAAACAAAAAAAAATGAAGAGACACGCTTCTTCCTCTCGAGAGGAAGAAGCGTGTCTCTTGATTGAAATCTTTTCTTTTCTTTTTTTCTTAAAAGAGACAAACGCCCCTTAGAGTGCCCCCCCACCCCCCTAGAGTGCCCCCCTCCCCCCTCCCCCCCTCCCCCCCACCCGCCCCATGCATCCTAAAAGCGCCCCCCTCCCCATGCATCTTAAAGGGGCCCCCCTCCCCCCCTCCCCTCCCCTCCCCTCCCCTCCCCTCCCCTCCCCTCCCCTCCCCTCCCCCCTTATACACTCTAAAGAACGCTTCTACCTAGTTCAATAAGTCACTTCCAGTCGCTCGTAAAACAATAAAAATGAAAAAAAAAACTTATATCGTAGTGTTTTTTATTAGTTTACCGAAAAAAATAAGAGACTCGCCTCCTCCTCCTCCTTCTCCTCCTCCTCTCCTTCTCCTCCTCCTCCTCCTCTCCTTATCCTCCTCCTCCTCCTCCTCCTCCTCCAAAAAAAAAAAAAAAATATATATCACATTTTAAAGCGCGTGACCCCTTAAAGACGCTCATCTCTTCATTAAGTCGCGTGACGTCACTTCTTCTTCTTCTTCTTCTTCTTCTTCTTCTTCTTCTTCTTCTTCTTCTTCTTCTTCTTCTTCTTCTTCTTCTTCCGGTCACGTGATCAATCAGGTCACTTCCGGTCACGTGATCCTCAATGAGGTCACTCACTTCCGGTTGGCCATTAGGTCATGTGATGTCACTTCCGGTCACGTGACTCATCAGGTCACTTCCGGTCACGTGATCCTAAATTAGGTCATATGACGTCACTTCCGGTCCCCTAAGTAGGTCATATGACGTCACTTCCGGTCCATAAGTAGGTCATATGACGTCACTTCCGGTCACGTGACCAAATGGCGGCCTCTGATTGGCTAACTAGGTCACGTGACGTCACCACTAATCCCCTAAGTAGGTCACTTCCGGTCACGTGACCAAATGGAGGCCTCTGATTGGCTGCATGTCGATTGAGTAATAAACAGTAGTTAACCATAGTCCCGTTCCGATACATACAATACTACTTACATAGCCCATGCATCACCCATACTCCAGCAATACATCCCCCATTCAACTTGTTCCCGTGATCACCATGTGCAGGCTGCCACCAGCAGCTCTCGTAAGATGGTGGTTCTGCTCTCGGAACGTATCTGTCCCACGTATCTTGTTACTGGTAAACTTCTGTCACAGGGAGTCTGGTACTAGCCTAAGCTAAAAATCACAAGAGCTTCCGTGGACAGAACTTTCATGGCCGTCCATACGGAGAAACCAGAATCATCGCTATAGCCTAAGTACAGTTTTCTTTCAGAGTGAATACAAGCCTATATTTAGTAGGGTAGACTATAGGTGAGGTGGGTATGATAGGCTGATGGAGTGGAACCTCCTGCTGATCTAACCACAGAGTTGCCTCGTGACAGACGCTCACCACAGTCAGGGTGCACGGTGTGGTGTCTGGAGGTGCGAGGCAACCTGCGGCGGTACACCTCCCCTTCATCTCACCACTCACATTCTTCACACCCTACGTACAGCAAACTCATTTGATATTCCTAAATTAGGTCTACATACTATCTGGTATCTCATAAAGTGTCGTCCCCACCTGCCTCGTCCTGGTGCATTAACGGTATGAATATGCAGCCCTGCATTCATGCATCATGGCAACAAATGGGCATATTAAATGCATTTAGGCACAATGCCCACTATGTAAGTCCTGACATTATGATCTTCCTGCTGTGACGTTATAGTTACTTTTCACTGGTGTTCAAGTCAATATTGACATGCAGTCTACTATCGAACAGCCTTTCAAGTTTGTTTAATACGGAAGCTTATGTCTAATATGCATGAGTCATTTGATGTGTGTTTGTTACAATGAACAATGTTGATTTCACTAAAGTTCACTTTAATTTTTCAACTGTGTAGTCCCCTACCCAGATTAAGTATTTAAATGAAGAATCTGCTAAAGTGTGAAATGAACTCTTTAAACCAAACTCAAATTAAATAGAGCCTATCTCCCAATACCCGCATATCCCCTCAATTCCCCAAAGACAATAAAACACAATAAAGACCCATCATTGCCCGCCCCTTTCTGACCTGATAGACCCAAATCAGGCCCCAGCCGCGGTCACCAAGACGACTGTCTCCTTGCCGACAGGTCGCCATGGAGAGACAGGTGGGGCCGCCGTTTTGCTCTTTTTTCCTGCCCCTAATCGGTGGGTTTTCATTAAGTTTGTTTCTATACAGATGGGCGAATGTCGGGGTGGGCGCGCGACTCGCACACGCTCCTGGGGACAATAAATCGCCGTCGTGCGCCAAGCGCGGTCATCTAATGACGTGTCGTCTGCCAAAAAGCTTCCACCGCCCGCCGAGAGGGGGTGCTCGTAGAGGGGGCTAAATCAAACAAACCTAATGAGGGACAGAGTGAGGAGCATTGGGCACAAGTGGTGGACTTGACATTGGTAGAAATAGATGATGGATGGTGGGCGAATTGACTCCTTTAGCCGTTATAAGTTGAGCCCCCCTCACACTACTTCTTTAGGCTACTTCCTCCCTGACATAATGCCATATCCTACCATTCCTTGCTTTCTTGCTGGTTGCTTCTGCATGCGTTCTGATTTGTTTCTTTGGTTTCGTTTCCCTTCTTTGAGTCTTATTTCCCGCTTATTTCTCTTTTGGTTCTATCTCCCGGGTTCTATCTATATCGGATCCTTCTCTCCCGTAATCTTGTTATCCACCACATCCTATAAATCCTCCTGTTGTCGTAACTCCACCTAAACTGCATTATAGTTTAATACATTATACCCTCTGTCGTCGTGACGCAGGAATGCATCCCTGCCTACAGGCCAGACCGGCCAGGGCTGCATTCATGCACCATGCCTCCTTACAAAAGGTATTGCCGAGTATGACTGCATTAACGCACCCACTATGCAGCCCTAACAGTACTAAAAGCGTTCCATCCTTCCTCCTCCGGATACGGGGGAGGAAGGATGCCGACGAGTTACCCCCGGCGTTGCATTGGTGCATCATATACACGACAAATGTTCCCATGAGGTAGCGAATGAGGCCTCATGAGGCATCATGCCGTCCTTAAAGGGTTAACTGCCGCCCATACAGCGGCGTCCGTCAGCACGTGGCTGACCCTTGACCTTGACAATAGCCGCGTTCATGACGTCATTGACCCGTGACGTACCTCCATCAGGTTCTCGTCACGTCACGGCCCGCGCCCGGCGCGTGCGCACTGAGTTCATTTTGATGCGCCGCCTCGGCAAGGAGAACGTTCCACTCCGCACCGTCGCGACTTAGCACCGAGGCGCTCTTCTATTTTCGCTGCCAGGTCTTTAAAACCCAGGACAAACGCTTAAATATACGCGATCCTATTTCATAATACCCTAAGGATCATTTAAATACCCCTGTACCCCCGGCACTTAGCTATACAATCAAGACCGGCGCTCTTTCGGACCGGGCGCTTTGTCGCGATGGTACGGGGCAGTGTTTGAATGAGTGCAGGAGAATAATGTAAATGATTTTAACGTGGCGCATTTTAAAGAGGGTGTCTCCCTACCCCGGGCTCCCTACCCAAGTAATTGAATTGCTGTAAGAACTGCGTCTTCCCTCAATAGGGAAAGGAGATGCAACCACAACCTTTTGGACCATGTTTTCGACAACACTCTTTTTTCATTTTCTCTTTAATAATATATAAATTGGCAACCGTCTACCATTCCTTCTCTCCTCTCCTGCATGGAAGACCCAGGAGACTTCACTCTGGGCACTCTGCAGTTTGTGCAAGCCTACTTAAAGTTAACCTATTAAACTGCTAAAAGGTATATATATATATATATATATATATATATATATATATGCACCTTGTTAAATGACGCATGCAGACAGACAACCCTCAGGGAGGAGGGACCCGGTGGAGGTGTCCGACTCAATTATAAGCCTTTACCCGTCCCATTCAGCCCTTATAATGAGCCAACACCCCAACTTTGTACTGGTGTGTTTTCGGTGCGACACCTGAGACGCGCGACCAGCGTCTTGCCCGTCTGATCGCCTGCAGGGGCGGAATCTGAATGATTTAACCCGGGGGTTAACCCTTAAAGCGCAACATACTGTATGGCTGTAAACCTTTAAGGCCGGCATCCGGGCGGCATATGGCGTACTTTATTGTTATAATGAGGAAACGCGCCAGGATTGCATTCATGCATGTATCATGCCGCCCGTAAAGGGTTGATGCCCTCCTTAGGGCCATAGAGCACCAATGCAGTGGGTAAAGTGAGGACGAAGATGCCCCCTCAAAATGAACACACTTTGGTGTAATATGCTTTTCCTTCTCGGATAGGCTGGGATGGGTATATGGTATATTAGCAGGGGCGAATACAACCGGGAATACAACCCATGAATTTGGGAAAGGAGACGGGCGTGATACAGGTATGCACATGTACTACATGTATATACACTGAGGGTACATGTATTGGAAAAATATATATTGAAATGTGCAGCTCCCTCATTGGTAATTCCACCTCTGTGAGTAAATTAGATAGTTGTAAGAATCTATTGCTAGATAGATTAACCTGAACACATGTCGACTTTTCCATTGAAGGGGTAATAATTGGTCATAACCAGAATCTCTCTCTGTCTCCCTGTCTGCCTGTTGTACATTTCACCACACCCGAGTGGGTTGGAGGGTAAGGCTTATCCATCCCCAGCCGACCAAAAACGCTGCCCCGGGTGAGGCTCGAACTCACGGCCTTCAGATTATGAGACTGACGCGCTGCCTACTGCGCTACCGAGGCGGCTGGTGTAATGCACATTTACTCCAGTAAATAAAAAACGAGTTTCGGCCAACAAGGCCTACCTGGTCCACCTCAACACCTGGAGGACGTGTTTACCTACATGTGACCAAAATAACAGAAGGTCTTCCAGGGCAGTTGTTCATGGGTTCAGCTTAAATACCTTCCCCAATTTGATAGTACCTATGCACAGTATACTCTTACAGCCTCTTAGTAGGGACCTTTAGCAAACCTGACGTACCCAATTAAACGTAGATGTATCCTATACTTTTAGCACTACTATACGTCTGCGTTTGATGAGCTAAGTGGGATTTGCTAAAGGTCCCTAATTAGAGTCGGACGTAATAGTGATCAGGGCAACTGAATTCCCTGCCTCTCCTGTCTGTTGGGTTATAGTGGAAAACTAAAGAAGAGCAAAAAAGGTTTGGAGGATATATTTATTGATTGATAAATAATGTATAATATAACATAAGGGAACGGGCGAAACTGTGCATATATATGTATGAATATGTATGGGTATAGTAGATATACATTGAATAAGTGGGGGAGAAATAGTACACTTTAAGATACAAGTACAGTGAGATTAATATAAAAAGAGAAAAGAAAGTCGTCGCATACATTAAGTCACATGTAAATCGGACAAGCCCAGTACGCGGGCCACGCAGTAAATAACGAATATAAGGAACATGTATATATAATGTTATAAGGTCCTGTAATGGTAGACTTGGCCACAATAAGAGTCAAAAGTTATATGGACTAAATATATTCAGCTCTGTGGCCAGGGCCTAGAGCCCGAGCAGGAAAGCAACAAATAAACTAGGATCCGGGCTGACACAGCTGGTGGGAAAGATAACAACGGTATAAAATCCAGGTCAGGAGATAAGCTAAGATCGGGAAGACGAACGGCGAATGGGGAACGCGGCCTCGGCGATGGGGGCAAGTAGTACAGGCAAATGGGGCTATGCGTCGGGGTTAGAATCCATGGAGCCGGGATGGCCGTGGCCGGGGTCTTCGAGAACAGCAGGTGGGGTAGGTAGCGAAGGAGGCGGTTAACCAGGGCCTCAAGGGCAGCAGGTGGGGTAGCTGGTGAAGGAGGCGATCACTAGGGCCTCGAGAGCAGCATAGGGGGTAGGCAACGACACAGGCTGAGGGCCGGCCCCGGGCACGACATGGCCACGACCATCCCATGCCTAATTTATCCAGGATGGTCTTGAGTAGGGCCGCCTAATGGCCAATCAATAGAGATGAGAGATGACGCTGACGAGCAATCAATAAGTGCTGGGTGCGGTCATGAAGGGAAGCTGAAATAAAGTAAAAGAAACAAGTATAAGCCTAGGGGGGAAAGGAAAGCGCAGCCAGTTATCAGTGAGCGTTTGGGGAGTACGATCGAGAGCACCAGATGGCACTGAGTAGCTCCCGAGGAGTATGTGTGTGGTTCTAAAGGTTTAACATCGGTTTAACAGTGACTAACAACGGTCTTGTGATCTAAACGTTGGGAAATATGGACCATTGGAATCTGTGCATTTATGTATAACGTTTCAATTGGAGATATGGTATATCGACATTGCCACCGGAATTGTATATTGAATGTTCTATTCACATGCTAACCTGGAGTCCTATGTTCTGGAGAGAACCATGGAGTTAGTGATACAGTATACCGGTTTTATAAGCATGGAACTGGAGAGTCAGTTGTATAGACTGGCCGACCTGATGAATTGGAAACTGATAGTATGTGTATACCCCGGATCTATAGTGGTGACCGGAGAGTAACTCTTAGATTGCACCTGTGTTCTCGTAAACCGATATCAGATCCATCGGTATCATAGAGAAGCGTATGAGGTCGTCTTCGGGACATGTTGATGATTATGATATGGACATATAATAACCTAATTGAAAGCAGGTTGAAAGTATTTATTGGTTGACTGCGTGGAAACTTATACATTCTGGATTCCGTAAAGGATTCCTGCTGGATATTTATATGTATACTTTGCCTTGACTAAGGCCGTCGCGTATAATTATCAATGCAAGCCCTGGAGCTAAATGCTAGAAATGATGTACATATGTGAGCAGGCAAGCAGAAAGGGGTATCCCCGCGGGATTAGTACCATTTTTAGCCATGAGGGGGCTCCACCATGGCCAAAAATGGAAGAAACAGGCTAATAATTCGTTTTTAGTACTTTTTCCTGTAGAATTCAGTAGTTTCATACAAAACATTCCATTTTTGGTGAAAAGCCTCCATATTTGGAATGTAAAAAGAACGTTTTAGAGCCCAAATGTGTGTCTTTGTTGATATGTGTTGCCATGGAAACGTGATTTTCATTTCAAATAAAGAAAATGAAGTAGCTCATTGATAGAATGATTCACGAGGATTACTATGGTCAACACAGAATAGAATTATCATTTCTAGATCAAAATCTATGGCCTATAGGATAAAAATGTATGATCATTTTCTAATTATTCTAATTATGCTAATTAGATAGAGATATCTAGGAAACTATTGGCCTTAGAGCTTATTGGGGTTTAAGATAGGGCAATGCCCACTCATATTCATATAGCCTTTTCTCAAAATCTAGAAATGATATCTTCTTGTGTGACATATCACTGGAAAGCTTATGATATCAATTTTAAAGTTGACATTTTCGTTGGATATCCCTTTCCCCTTGCCTGTACACATATCTCTATATATATGAAGGGAAGGCTGTGATTATAATATAAACCTGTGAAAGTGCTCTATATATACTATAACATCCACAACATCAAATAAAGCTGGATCTCACTACCCTTGCGTTATCCTTGGGCGGAAGCCTACCTCTGACTAGTTTACCCCATAGAGTAAGAGCGTAGAAGGCGAATATTGGACCCCATTTAAGTATACTAAAACGCTATGTTTATATAGGACATTAACTATAGCCCACTGTCCTTTTCTGTTTTCATACCAAGAGAAGGGTTCTTTTATAAATTATTTCCCTTGCTCAGCGTCCAGACGTGAGTGTACCTGACAGTGACAGGTGAGGTAGGTAACAGGTGACAACCCCTTCTGCCCCCTTCCCTGCTGACAGCTCAGGTCAAGGGTCACCCTCACCCATACGGTCCACTCCCCTCCCCCATTTATGTGACTATACATTGGGGTGCAGATGGGTCCCCCCTTGAGGTCGGAAAGTCGCCGAAATTAAGGGGTCCAGGTCGGAAAGTCCCTTTTTTTTACCCTTTATCCTATTGTATTTTTTGCCCAAAAGTCGCTAGGTCGCTTTTATTATTGCAATAGGTCGAAAGTCGCCTCCAAAACGGCCCAGGTCGCCAGGTCGCTTTTGACCCATCTGCAGTCACATACATGGGGAGCCAGGATTATTGCCGTGTCGCCGTGTCGGATTTTATCCTATACATTCTGGCCTATAACTTCGTGTCCGTCGATTTCTAAACCCCCCGTGTCGCCCGTGTCGATTTTAACAACCCCTCGTGTCGCTGTGTCGCCCGTGTCGAATTTTACCCATGTATAGTCACATTTATAAATCACAGTCTCTTACATTGGCTTTGATTTGATCATGGTAGGGGATGGACTCACCACAATAAAGGACCTGGCCATGATTGTCAACTTAGTAACACTTTTTATCTGAGTGTAAATTTGAATAAGTACATTTTTAGTTTATGTAACCAATGTCCCCATGAAATAAAATTCAAAAGGCCCAATGGGAGTAAAGGGGTATACAAAAATGTTTTAAATAGCTATCGGGTGTTAAAATATGGACCCGTCTAAAATACGTGCGGGGTAAAATGATATTGAGGTTTCGAACTAAATGCTGGTGTCATTCCCGGGGTAAATCCTACTTAAAATTAAAGGTTGAATGTCTGAATCTGTTTATTATGAAGCACCCAATAAAACAAACATGGAATCTCAGTTTTATGATGCTTTGAAGGTTGAAGGGCCTCAGACAACAAGGAAATACATTTGACAAGGAAGACAAGGTATCCACAGGCTTCAACCTCAGTTGAATTCCAACCTCACACTTAGAAATGTCAGCGTCAGGCCTCAGCCCAAATCCTACAGTTTGACTTTTGAATGCCGACTTTTATCCAGAGGTATTCTGGCCGTTTTAATTCACCCTCCCCATTCTGAATAATTATGCAGTCGAGACTTTGAGTAAGGTGGCCCCCATTGTGCAAACGGTCTAAGTGAACCTTCCAAACCCATAAATGTCGTCCACTCGCGCGCAGACGACAATTTTACAGGATTTATGTCCCGCGGATGCGGCCTGTCGTCTGCCGTGAGCTGCGCGCGCACAGATTCTGTTTCTGGTAATTAGCGCGGCAAACGCGGCATTCTGGGACACATGAGACGCAGGAAATGTGGGATTCTGGGATACATGAGACGCTATCAGGTGGAAGAAGGAGAGAGTAGCGATAAATATTAGCACCGTGATATGTCAGAGCACTTGAGTTAGAATTATTGTACATGTGAACGTTTTGAACAGTTCTTTCGATTCAGAAGCTCCTACATTATAGGGCCCCAGACGGGGGGTTGCTGTGTCACTTGTCGATTTTAAGAAATGTCAATGTCCCTTGTCGATTTTAAGAAAAGGGTTTTGTCACTTGTCACTGACACTGTAAAATTGTCACTAGGTCTCATGTCACTTGTCGATTTTAAGGAATGCCCATGTCACTTGTCGATTCTAAGAAATAGGTCTTGTCCCTTGTCACTAGGCTCATGTCGATTTGTCGATTTTACCCGTCTGGGGCCCTCATTATGTTTTGATGGTTTTAAGAGGCATGTGTGGTTGAGGTAGCTTATGGAGAAAGTTCTGGGTTATAGTGGAAAACTAAAGAAGAGCAAAAAAGGTTTGGAGGATATATTTATTGATTGATAAATAATGTATAATATAACATAAGGGAACGGGCGAAACTGTACATATATATGTATGAATATGTATGGGTATAGTAGATATACATTGAATAAGTGGGGGGAAACAGTACACTTTAAGATACAAGTACAGTGAGATTAATATAATAAGAGAAAAGAAAGTCGTCGCATACATTAAGTCACATGTAAATCGGACAAGCCCAGTACGCGGGCCACACAGTAAATAACGAATATAAGGAACATATATATATAATGTTATAAGGTCCTGTAATGGTAGACTTGGCCACAATAAGAGTCAAAAGTTATATGGACTAAATATATTCAGCTCTGTGGCCAGGGCCTAGAGCCCGAGCAGGAAAGCAACAAATAGACTAGGATCCGGGCTGACACAGCTGGTGGGAAAGATAACACGGTATGAAATCCAGGTCAGGAGATAAGCTAAGATCGGGAAGACGAACGGCGAATGGGGAACGCGGCCTCGGCGATGGGGGCAAGTAGTACAGGCAAATGGGGCTATGCGTCGGGGTTAGGATCCGTGGAGCCAGGACGGCCGTGGCCGGGGTCTTCGAGAACAGCAGGTGGGGTAGGTAGCGAAGGAGGCGGTTAACCAGGGCCTCAAGGGCAGCAGGTGGGGTAGCTGGTGAAGGAGGCGATCACTAGGGCCTCGAGAGCAGCATAGGGGGTAGGCAACGGCACAGGCTGAGGGCCGGCCCCGGGCACGACATGGCCGCGACCATCCCATGCCTAATTTATCCAGGATGGTCTTGAGTAGGGCCGCCTAATGGCCAATCAATAGAGATGAAAGATGACGCTGACGAGCAATCAATAAGTGCTGGGTGCTGTCGTGAAGGGAAGCTGAAATAAAGTAAAAGAAAACAAGTATAAGCCTGGGGGGAAAAGGAAAGCGCAGTCAGTTATCAGTGAGCGTTTGGGGAGTACGATCGAGAGCACCAGATGGCACTGTGTAACTCCTGAGGAGTATGTGTGTGGTTCTAAAGGATTAACATCGGTTTAACATTGACTAAACAACGGTCTTGTGATCTAACGTTGGGAAATATGGATCATTGGAATCTGTGCATTTATGTATAATGTTTCAATGGGAGATATAGCATAACAACATTGCCACCGGAATGGTATATTGAATGGTCTATTCACATGCTAACCAGGGGTCCTATATTCTGGAGAGAACCATGGAGTTAGTGATACAGTATACCGGTTTTATAAGCATGGAACTGGAGAGTCAATTGTATGGGCTGGCCGACCTGATGAATTGGAAACTGATAGTATGTGTGTACCCCGGATCCATAGTGGTGACCGGAGAGTAACCCTTAGATTGCACCTGTGTTCTCGTAAACCGATATCCGATCCATCGATATCATAGAGAAGCGTATGAGGTCGTCTTCGAGACATGTTGATGATTATGATATGGACATATAATGACCTAATTGAAAGAAGGTTGAAAGTATTTATTGGTTGACTGCGTGGAGACTTATACATTCTGGATTCCATAAAGGATTCCTGCTGGATATTTATATGTATACTTTGCCTTAACTAAGGCCGTCGCGTATAATTATCAATGCAAGCCCTGGAGCTAAATGCTAGAAATGATGTACATATCTCTCTATATATATGAAGGGAAGGCTGTGATTATAATATAAACCTGTGAAAGTGCTCTATATATACTATAACATCTATAACATCAAATAAAGCTGGATCTCACTACCCTTGCGTTATCCTTGGGCGGAAGCCTACCTCTGACTAGTTTACCCCATAGAGTAAGAGCGTAGAAGGCGAATGTTGAACCCCATTTAAGTATACTAAAACGCTATGGTTATATAGGACATTAACTATAGCCCAGTTCACCCTTTAAGGACGGCATAGTTCTCAATGGACACTTATCTTTGTATCGTTATGATGCACACATCAAGCACTGTCGAATAACTTGCTGGCGCTGAATTGGTGCAGCATGTTGATTTTATGTACTCTTATGGGAGCACAGGTACACGTATATATCAAGCCAGGTAAAGCACGTTAAAGAGTTAATATCTCCCAACACTTTCCTGGTTAGAAGTCCCCATCTGTCTGACTCGGAGTTGATTGACATCTGTCACTGACTCCCCCCTCCCCGCCCTCAGCTCATACCCCAGCAGCATTACTCCCAGAAATTACACCAACCCTATACAGGCCACTAGCGGTATACATTTTAGACCAACAAAATAACTCCCTCCGTGCATGCACTGTGGAATTCTCGTGGTAGCAACAGCATGGTACCCATTGTCTCTTGTCAGTAACAACTTAAGGTTAAATAATAGCTGCACCAATCAGAGGACAATCAGCTCGACCCCTATACCCTCTAGTACCAGGGGCGGACCCAGGAATTTGAAAAGGGGGGGGTCCACCAAACACCAAAGTACCGAAAAATGACGCGCCGCGACTCGCGGCGGATCGAATTATCATTAAAATTTTTTTAATTTTTTTCCAAAAGGGGGGGGGTCCTGACCCCCAGAACCCCCCCTCTGGATCCGCCCCTGAGTACCAGCTTAAATAATGGCCGCGCCCACAGGGCAATCAGCTCGACCCCTATACCCCCTCCCCACCCTGCAGAACGCAATGCAAGGAAATACTTTTTTTATACACCCCTTTATATAAATCGTTACTACTCCCCATAGCTCATGTATATAACCTGATATGAAATGGGACACATAATAAAGAGGCATAATAGAGGCGTATTTGGTTGAACAAATAAATCGAATATACGATTTAAATGACCATTATATATGCCCAGTTTATAAGCCCATACATGTACTGGGGTATGTGAGACAGGCGGGATGACGGCTGACGTAGAGAAGATTGATGAGGGCGCCCCTAATGGAAATCTTGCTGTACTACCCGTGGTTCCCGCTGCGGCCGCTGAGGGCGCTAATGGCGGGGGGACGTGCACAAATGGTGCTCAAATAGTGTGCACCTGAGGGCCGGGAGGGGGGGGGGGGGGGCAGAAGAGGGACCTTTTTGTATTGTAAGGTCTGCTAATGTATATTGGTATTGGCGTAAGGGGCGGGGTTTGAGATGGAAGAGGCCCTGGGGGTTGGGGGTTGGATAGCGGTAGGACACATGTAGTATATGATAGGAATGGCCCTCATCTGAAGTGATTGCGTGGTATCCAAAACAGCTGTGTAGGTAAATGAATATATCCACTGTAAAATCATTCCATAAAATAAACAAAAAAGCGATGCCCTTTCAACTTTGTCGCCATGATGCATGAATGCAGCTATGGTGAGCATATTCGTCAGGGCTGTATCCCGGGGACTGCATTCATGCAGCATGTCAAAACTGCAGGGTTGATCTATACCTATGTCAAATGGGGTCGATATGATGCACCAATGCAGCGCGGGCGAGTTACTCGCCGGCACTGTGTTATTGCATGGTGAGGACAGAGATTACATTAAGGCAACTTCCCGTCCTTAAAGGGTTAAGACGATGTTTGAATCCCAATAATATTCGGACGTGCATGCTACCAAACACAGGTAATCTAAAGGGCAAGTTGTCAGCCTCGTGGTATAGATTCCACCCACACCCATAACAAATTAAAGTAGGATGTACAAAAAGGAATTTTCGAATATACTATCTTTAATCACCGTCTCAAAATGGCTAAAACATGCCCTGGGATTATATGTACTGTAACAGTTATAGGCATCGCATTGAGTCCTTAATTGGTATGCTATCCTTACTGTTCGTCATCTCAATTATCCCTTCCTCTCCTCCCAATCCGTGCCCAAGCCCCTGCCTGCATGCATATATACCCCTACACTGTAAAAAGTTGGTTGCCATTTTTATATGTGTACAGTAGATTCTACTGTAGGTGTACAGTTCATTGTAGGTAAACAGTAGAATCTACTATAAATCTACAGTAGATTCTACTGTAAACCCATTCTACAGTAGATTCTACTGTGTACCTACAATAACTATTTACAGTGTACCTATATATTAAGCCCAAATTTAGCCCAAAAATCGGGGATGCGCCCCCTTTTCTTTTCCAAGTTGAGGGGCGCGCCCCGTCCCTTTCTCAAGTCTGGATCCCCCACGTGCATTTGGCCTGCTTGACTGCCCTGCCTATCTATTAAACGCTCACTGCCTATCTGCCTCTCATATTCTCCCACTCCCCCACCCATCCCGGATTTCATTCCCAAGAGGGCTACTGTACCACGGTATGTCCTCACCCCACCCCAACCCCTGCCCCAGGGCCCCCATCTCCGACGGACGTGCGACGCTCATTTAGCGGCGGCACGTGGCTGAGATAATCATCCCGCACTTACAGCCCTACCTGCCTTCTGATTGGCTGACTTCCTCCCACCCCCTAATCACCCCCACCCCATCTGTACCCCTGACCAGTGGTCAGTCTCTGGTCACTACCCGGTGCCCCTAGCAGCAGTAGTTACCTAGTTACCTGAGCGGGATCAGCAAGGTGTGTAGTGTGGGGGCAGTGGTCACCATTACCAGATCACCAGGTAATTATCTACCAAGGATTGCCAAGGTCATTAGGGGGATTGCCAAGGTCATTAGAGGTCACCTGGAGGAAGGTCAAATGTCGCAATCCTTGCACAGGTGAGTGAGGGAGACCAAGTTAACCAAGGAAACTGGAGCGAAGAATGGTGACTGTGGGGTGGTGTGTAGTATTATAATGTCATCAAAAACAAACTAGAATTTATTCACATAAATAGGTTTTCTATTTTTCCTTTCTGTTTGAACACCTATTTGATCCACATTGAGATACAAAATGACCATCCCTGACCATTTTTCAGCAAGTCGGTATGTTGTAGAATATACATTTGAGGTTTTTTTCTAGTATATAGAGTGTATATTGACTGATTACATCTGCATTCTTGAACTTGATTTAGTTCAGGAATAGTATACATGAGGTATTCTCCGTTCTTGCAATACCATACAACAGACTACCAAATTGGGCCCTATATCTTTAAAAAGTGACCGTGTGTTCCTTTACCTTACCTCCTTTGGTATTGCCATAGATGTACAAAGAAGCCAACGCAAAAACTATGAGTTGAGTATATGTTAATTTCTATTTGGCAAATATCTCACATGGGGGGAGTTTTTTCAGCCATGAGAAATAATCACGCTCAGACAAACACATTCACATAAACAAGATGAACATCTTCTTGGAAAGGTGGTGAATTTTAAATTTAGCGACTGCATTAGTAACAAAAAAGACTAGGACTATATAGATCGGTAATATCGCCCCTCATACGGTATGAGAGTAGCCTAAACAAATGAGTTTAGTATTATATGGATGTGTATGCCAGATTTAGTTTAGTCTTTAATACATGCGTCTGTGTGTCAGTATAGACGTGTGCCAAGGCCAAAAAAAAGAGGGTGTGTTTCAGGTTACATAGTCTTAAAATCGAGGTAGAGTAGGTCGGATTTTTTAAAATTTTTAATATTTTCTTTTTACTTTGAACTGAAAAGTACCCCAAAATTGACGCACAAACTTCAGCGCCGACTCGCCGACAACGGTGTCGACTCGTAGACTATCAAATTGACCCTGAAATAGGCCCAAAATGACTTAAAACATTAATATTTTGTCAATATTGGATAAAAGTTTCTCGCTGACTTCGACATTGACTCATAGACTATCAAATTGACCCTGAAATAGCCCCAAATTACTTAAATTCTTTTCAAAATTGGATAAAAATTTCTAGGGTCGGCCCTGTTTTGCTAGGTAGGGTCGGGTAACCTGAAACCCTTTTCTTTTAATTTGGCCCAACAAGGTCCTCCTGTTTTCTTGAGCCAGAAACAGAAGCTGTTTTCAGTGATATGGGAAAATGCCAGGAATATGGTTTGTCGGATGATCTCCTCCGTTCTGAGAAATGATGATCCAGAACTATTGAAGTTAGCAATTCACATTTCTGAATTTCTTTCAAATAAATATGGTCGGTACCATTTTCCTAGTGATACTTGCTAGGGGTACTTGAGACCTGTTTCGGCCATACTTATGTGTATAACAATATAAGTGCTGTATAATTACGAAGCGCATTTATCGTCATGATGAATGAATGCAGCCATGATGAGTGACTCATTATAGCTGGTTCTGCATTCATTACTCTCAGGTGAGAGTGGTTTTAGCGACAATGACGCTGACTTTTCTGAGTGTGCTTAGGTAAGCCAGGGAGCTATGTGACTCCCCTAGGTGACTCCCTTATGTCAGCAAGGGAGTCACCCATGCGTCCTTATGCAGTCCGGGCTCCTCTAAAGAGGGAAGTCATTCTGGAGGCAACCTGGACTACCATTCGAAGCTTTTCTTTTCTCTGTGTATACTGGTAATCATTTCCTAGAATTCAAATCGGGCATTTCCTAGAATTCAAATCATCCCCGCACTCTTTCCTTGCAGTTTCTGTGATTTTTAGTTTCTATAATAGTAACCCAATTGTTCTTTCCTCTTAGACTTGGACCTGAATGAGTTGGTACACCTGAGGTGGGTCATGTCCCAGATGCAGGCCGAGTACGCATGCGTGGAGGCTGCTTCACGTGCATTTGATGACGTCATACCTAGCAGCCCCCACGTCATGACGTCACGCTATACGTCACAGAGTGTGGGGACGCCGTCACCAGACTTACCCTACTTCAACTACACGCGGCAAAATGCTGCCGCTACCATACAGTGGTGAGTCTCAGTTTCACTTTATCATATTGCGACACGTGGCAGATACAACACTGCGGCCACTATGGCACAATCATAGAGATATATAAGTTCTTGGCAATAATAGGTCCTAAGTCCTTGAAACGCATCACTTTGACAGTGATGCGTTTCAATATCACTTTTAGTACCTTCCTAAAGAAATCTATTTATTTATGGAAATGGTAGAGAACGTGAATCATGGCTATGCAACCTCATGCAGGAGGATCCTGTAAGAAATATGAAGGCATAGCCCGACGAAAAATGTGGAAATCTCGACATAATTTGATGCATTTTATGAGCAATTTGGGCATTTCTTTATATAACTACAAAAGAATGACTATAATGAGCATTTCCAAGATATTGGGGGTGGGGGCTGGTGGCCAAAAGATACTTTGCCCCCCCCTATGTCTATGATTGGGGTACCTGCCCCCCTGCCCCCACTCCAATATGATCAGAGCTATTTCACCAATTTCTGTATACTACTATGCCTGAGCTACTCCCCCCTTTCTGTTTATTACTATGACCTGAGCTACTCTCCTATTTCTGTATACTCTAATGCCTGAGTTATTCCCACAGTTCTGTATCCTACTTACTATGGCCTGAGCTAGTTCCCCATTTCTGTATACTACTATGCCTGAGCTACTCCCACATTGCTGTATACTACTATGCCTGAGCTACTCCCCCATTGCTGTATACTACTATGCCTGAGCTACTACCCTATTGCTGTTTACTACTTTGGCCTGAGCTACTCCTCCATTTCTGTATCTTACTATGGCCTGAGCTAGTTCCCCACTTCCGTATACTACTATGCCTGAGCTCCCACATTGCTGTATACTACTTTGGCCTGAGCTACTCCTCTATTTCTGTATACTACTATGACCTGAGCTACTGCCCCATTGCTGGATACTACTATGACCTGAGTAACTCCCCGAGCTTATCCCCCTGTTCTGTATATTACTATGACCTGAGTTACTCCCCTATTTTTGTATACTATACTTTGGCCTGAGCTACTCACCCATTGCTGTATACTACTGTGCCTGCTGTACTCCCACAGTTCTATATCCTACTACAAAAATGTATAGCCTGAGCTAGTTCCCCATTTCTGTATACTACTTTGGCCTGAGCTTCTCCTCCATTTCTGTATCCTACTATGGCCTCAGCTAGTTCCCCATTTCTGTATAATACTATGCCTGAGGTCCCACATTGCTGTATACTACTTTGGCCTGAGCTACTCCTCTATTTCTCTATACTACTATGACCTGAGCTACTACCCCATTGCTGTATACTGCTTTGGTCTGAGCTACTGCCCCATTTCTGTATCCTACTATGGCCTGAGCTAGTTCCCCATTTCTGTATCCTACTATGCCTGAGCTACTCCCCCATTTCTGTATACTACTATGCCTGAGCTACTCCCCCATTGCTGTATACTACTGTGCCTGCTGTACTCCCACAGTTCTGTATCCTACTATAGCCTGAGCTAGTTCCCCATTTCTGTATACTACTTTGGCCTGAGCTACTCCTCCATTTCTGTATCCTACTATGGCCTCAGCTAGTTCCCCATTTCTGTATAATACTATGCCTGAGCTCCCACATTGCTGTATACTACTTTGGCCTGAGCTACCCCTTTAGTTCTGTATCCTACTATGACCTGAGCTACTACCCCATTGCTGTATACTGCTTTGGTCTGAGCTACTGCCCCAGTTCTGTATCCTACTATGGCCTGAGCTAGTTCCCCATTTCTGTATCCTACTATGCCTGAGCTACTCCCCCATTGCTGTATACTAGTGTAGGGGCTAGGGTTATACGGGTTGTTATATGACGAGTTCTGTTGGATGCTGTGTTGCGAGCTCAGTCCGAACCTTGGGCTTGGGGTATGGACAGAGGTCGCTATAGGCTTCCGGTCTGCGTGTGCGCGCGCAGGCTGGCTGCCTATATATACCCAGCATCTGATGGGACTCGTCGGTTACTCTGAACCACGCTGGTGAGGAGACCCTGTGATCATTACGGCTGATTCGCCTACTGACCCGTTCCGAACTCTATAGGGAGTTCGCACACATAGATACTGCCTGTCTAGGTTCTTGAATAAACCTATTGATTCGCAACCTGTAAACACTTGATCCGAACTGTGTTGACTTTGTTCTTTAATTGATACTCTACCAATATCATAGAGACACAAAGTATCGTTTATTACACTACTATGCCTGAGCTACTCTCCCATTGCTGTATACTACTGTGCCTGCTGTACTCCCACAGTTCTGTATCCTACTATAGCCTTAGCTAGTTCCCCATTTCTGTATACTACTTTGGCCTGAGCTACTCCTCCATTTCTGTATCCTACTATGGCCTCAGCTAGTTCCCCATTTCTGTATAATACTATGCCTGAGCTCCCACATTGCTGTATACTACTTTGGCCTGAGCTACCCCTTTAGTTCTGTATCCTACTATGACCTGAGCTACTACCCCATTGCTGTATACTGCTTTGGTCTGAGCTACTGCCCCAGTTCTGTATCCTACTATGGCCTGAGCTAGTTCCCCATTTCTGTATCCTACTATGCCTGAGCTACTCCCCCATTGCTGTATACTAGTGTAGGGGCTAGGGTTATACGGGTTGTTATATGACGAGTTCTGTTGGATGCTGTGTTGCGAGCTCAGTCCGAACCTTGGGCTTGGGGTATGGACAGAGGTCGCTATAGGCTTCCGGTCTGCGTGTGCGCGCGCAGGCTGGCTGCCTATATATACCCAGCATCTGATGGGACTCGTCGGTTACTCTGAACCACGCTGGTGAGGAGACCCTGTGATCATTACGGCTGATTCGCCTACTGACCCGTTCCGAACTCTATAGGGAGTTCGCACACATAGATACTGCCTGTCTAGGTTCTTGAATAAACCTATTGATTCGCAACCTGTAAACACTTGATCCGAACTGTGTTGACTTTGTTCTTTAATTGATACTCTACCAATATCATAGAGACACAAAGTATCGTTTATTACACTACTATGCCTGAGCTACTCTCCCATTGCTGTATACTACTGTGCCTGCTGTACTCCCACAGTTCTGTATCCTACTATAGCCTTAGCTAGTTCCCCATTTCTGTATACTACTTTGGCCTGAGCTACTCCTCCATTTCTGTATCCTACTATGGCCTCAGCTAGTTCCCCATTTCTGTATAATACTATGCCTGAGCTCCCACATTGCTGTATACTACTTTGGCCTGAGCTACCCCTTTAGTTCTGTATCCTACTATTATGACCTGAGCTACTACCCCATTGCTGTATACTGCTTTGGTCTGAGCTACTGCCCCAGTTCTGTATCCTACTATGGCCTGAGCTAGTTCCCCATTTCTGTATCCTACTATGCCTGAGCTACTCCCCCATTGCTGTATACTACTATGTCTGAGCTACTCCCACATTGCTGTATACTACTATGCCTGAGCTACTCCCCCATTGCTGTATACTACTATGCCTGAGCTAGTTCCCCATTTCTGTATACTACTTTGGCCTGAGCTCCTCCCCCAGTTCTGTATCCTACTATGGCCTGAGCTAGTTCCCCATTTCTGTATAATACTATGCCTGAGCTCCCACATTGCTGTATACTACTTTGGCCTGAGTGACTCCTCTATTTCTGTATACCGTATTCGACGTAATAAACGCACATCCCCTAATAAGCGCACACCCCCTGTTTTTGGCCGACTTTAATACTATAAATGACAAAAAAAAAATCGCAATTTTTGAACCCAATTAAACTCTTAACTACTAAAAGGTGTCCATGATAAGTTTTTTAAGCGCACTGTGCGCGTATTACGTCAAATACGGTACTACTATGACCTGAGCTACTATGCAATTGCTGTATACTGCTTTGGTTTGAGCTACTGCCCCCCCCCCCAGTTCTGTATACTACTATGACCTGAGTTTCTCCCCTATTTTTGCATACTATACTATGGCCTGAGCTACTCACCCATTGGTGTACACCACTATGCCTGAGCTACTCCCCCAGTTCTGTACCCTACACTATGGCCTGAGCTACTCCCCAATTGCTGTATACTGCCATGCCTGTGCTACCCCCCCCCCCCCCCCCCATTCACTGCCCCATTGCTGTATACTACTTTGGGATGAGCTACCCCCCGCCCCCAATGCTGTTTATTGATATAGCCTGAGCTACTCCCCTTGTTCTGTATACTACTATGGCCTGAATTACTCCCCTACTTTTGTATACTATATATACTATGGCCAGAGCTCCTCACCCATTGTTATATACTACTATGGCCTGAGCTATTTCCCCTGTTCTGTATATCACTATGACCTGAGTTACTCCCCTATTTTTGTATACTATACTATGGCCTGAGCTACTCACCCATTTCTGTATACTACTCTGACGTGAGTTATTCCCCTATTAATGTATACTACTATGCCTTGGTTACTCCTCCATTTCTGTATCCTACTATGGCCTGAGCTCCTCCCCCAGTTCTGTATACCATCATGATCTGAGCTACTCCCCTATTTCTGTATATTTCTATGCCTGAGCTAGTCCCCTATTTCTGTACATTACTGTACTCTGAGTTACTCCCCATGTCTATATGCTACTATGCCTGAGTTACTCATCTATTTCTATATCCTACTATGGCCTATAGACAGTGCTGCTGGTTACTTGCAGGTTACATACCCACTATACAGAGCAGGAGGGTATCAGCCTGCCGCGTGGTGCCATGTTTGGACACTATTTAGACTACTGCCGCCAAGTGTCCCTGGACCCAGTCAACCAAGCCTCGTTTGGGAAAATCATCAGAAGCATCTTCCCGGAAGTAAAGACTCGGCGTCTTGGCACTAGAGGGCAGTCCAAGTAAGTCATGCTGCCATTTTGAAATCCAAACAATCTTCCCTGATTGAAATGAATTGTACAAACATTATGCATCAATGTGCCTTTAATAGTAAGCAGTCAGTATTCAGAGCAATGCTTCAAGTTATGACCCATATTCTTGGTCCAAATATAATGAGACCAAGTGAAACTTATACTTCACTTCATGCCCCAGGTACCACTATTATGGGTTGGCTATCAAGGAAACCTCACCGTATAAGGAGATCATGATGAGTGCTCAACGCATTAACAAGTAAGTAAATAGACAACTCGAGTGCAGTAACCACCGACGAGGTCACTTTTGAGTGACGCTCTGTGTTTATTTCAGGGTAGTATGATCTAAGATAGACAAACAATACCTTTATTTACGTGAAGGAGCATTGTTTTCCTTCCCGGGATCGCCATTTTGGATTTGTATGACGTCACATACTGACGTTGCTTAGCGACCCCATGGTGACCCCATGGTAACCCCATAGCGACCTCTAGGAGCGTGCAATACAGCTACAGCGTGAAATACAGCCCAGGGTTATTGCACGCTCCCCCCGGGAATGACACTCCCATTGCTTTAACCTTGATATGCTGTATTCATCATGAAATAATATATTATATAATTGTTTGGGTATACAATACTAAGGCAAAATAAAACAAATCAGGGTTGGAGGAAAGCCTGTGGAAACCCCAGAAAAGCCAACATGCACAGACTGCCATCTAATTTCAGTAAGCAAAAGTTTAGAGCTGACTCTACTGGCTCTCAGCAGGATAGGATCACTAGTACAAGTATATATAGGTATGTGGAGATTGGGTCATGACTAGACATTACAACAAGAACGAGCATAAAAGTCAACTCATATTACAACTTTAAAGATGGGTTAGGAGTTAATTTGGCGTAGATTTTTATTTTTCATTTAAAGAAAGTAATAGTGTTCATAAGGCCAAAAAAAAAGAAGTTGTGTTCAGGTATCCCTAGCGACCCTACTTTTTTGGCCCTACCCAAACTTCACTTTTATTTATATTTTTTTGGAAGGCATTTTTGTGTTTTTTCTACCAAAAAATACATTTTTTTCCTGAAATATTCTTTTCCCGAAAAATTACACGAAAATGGGAGGAAATCTGCCTCAAAATCCTTAAAAAGATTTGGTAAAAAAAAGTGAAAAATCGACCTACCTACCCTATTTTTTTTGGGCCATGTTACCTGAACACGACTATTTTTTTTTGGCCTAATGTCCATACAAATATGTGTGTAGCTCATACAATCAGTCCTATCCTTATAAATGCATTAAATATAGAGAAAACCTGGTCAGAATAGGTCAGGGGACCCGTCACAATTACAGAGAGGGTCTCCTGGCCTGATTTTCTCAATATTTAATGTATTTGTAATCATCAGAATGATTTAAAAAGCTACACTCACATTTATATTGACATTATGAACACAAATACTTTCTTTAAATGAAAAATAAAAATTGACCTCAAATTAGCGCCTAACCCATCTCTAACCACTTTTACATGCTATAATCAGCTGGTAGTTAATTACGTATTGCATCCTAACCAATTTGTCATTTCCTTATTAATTGTAGCTTCTTTGGAGAGCCTACAGGGAAGGGCATGTACAGTAGAACAGTGGTGAGTACTGCATACAAACAATTTTCATCATGCAGGACATTTGGTGCCATGGATTTTGTATTTTGTATTCCCGGCTAGATTTCTTCAGGTGTAGATTATATGATTACATATACAGCATTTGTGTTTTAAAGACTAAGTGTATGCCTAAATAAACCGAGCTGCACAGTAAAGTTTCTTCACGAGCGGGAGGTGGGGCGTATCACACCAAGCTCACGTAAGTGAAGAAACAAGAGGAACCTTTGAGTGAAACTTTGTATTCATTTCATGTAATTACTGATTAATTCCACAAAGACAAGACATTTAAAGGTTGGTTTCAAAGCTATTTTGGCGATGCCACTGAGTGACCTCCAGGGGCAGACCTCTCTGCCCTATGTGACCATGTACTCCACCCGTATAACCTCTAAGACTAAGTACCAACTCCTTGACCTGTATGACAACTAGGCGCAGACCTTCTTACCCTGTAACCCACTGTATAACCTATAGGAATAAGTACCAACTTTTTGCTCTGTATGACCTCCAGACACAGACCCTGCCTGCTGTCTACTCCCCTTGTATAACTGATAGGACCGAGTACCAACTCCTTGACCTGAATGACCTCCAGGTGCAGACCTCCCTGCCCTGAACACCCCTGCATAACCTATACGACTGAGCACTAACTATTTGCCCTGTATGACCTCCAGGTGCAGACCTCCCTGCCCTGAACACCCCTGTATAACCTATATGACTGAGTACTAACTATTTGATCTGTATGACCTCAAGGTGCAGACCTCCCTGCCCTATACATCCCTGTATAACCAATATGACTGAGTACTAAGATAAGCTTAAGATAGAGTATACTCTTATTGATAAGAAATGTTTATTCAAGGAGAGGATAAAGAAAAATTATCCCAAGTGCTATGTAAACAATCAATATACGGTACTAATTTAGTACCCCCTCTAGGAAAATTTGCTCTATTTTTCTATATGTCAATTTTTAATGTATAAGTGTTGACACACATCCCAGACAGACAGGACATTGTTGATGTACCGTCATTGGCCAATTGTGAGACATGTTGATTATATTATTGATGTATGAATTTACCTGGTTAATTAATACTCTGTAATATTACTTCTTCTCATCCCCATCTCATCCCTCATCTATAATTATATAATCGGTGATTATATAGTGATCAATTGTTTATTCTGTCAATCAAGTATTATTGAAGACGCCATTACACGTTAGCTAGTAAGAGAAGAATAACCATACAAAGGCCTGAGCAGCATAACGGCATTGCCGAGCTCAGTGGCAGCTTATGTATTCACATAATAACTGTTATCCTTAATAAAAACACTTTAAAAAAAACAACTAACTATTTGATCTGTATGACCTCCAGGTCCAGACCTCCCTGCCCTGAATGCTCCCTGGATAACCTATAATACTATCTACCAACTATTTGCCCTAGATGATCTCCAGACATAGACCTCCCTGCTCTCTACTCCCCCTGTATAACCTATAGGACCGAGTACCAACTCCTTGACCTGTATGACTTTCAGACGCAGACCTCCTTGCCCTGTATGCTCCCTGTATAACCTATAATACGATGTACCAACTCCTTGACCTGTATGACCTCCAGGCACAGACCTCCCTGCCCTGTACACCCCTGTATAACCTATATGACTGAGTACTAACTCCTTGACCTGTATGACCTCCAGGCAAGACCTCCTTGCCCTGTATGCTCCCTGTATAACCTATAACACTATGTACCAACTATTTGATCTGTATGACCTCTAGGCACAGACCTCCCTGCCCTGTACGCCCCCTGGTGGCAGTGAAGCGCTGCAGGGCTCCGTGCTCCTCCAGGACTTCCCATCAGCCTCCAGCATCCACTTCCGGGACGCCATCAAGGACACGGTAAGACAGCTAAGTTCCCTGCCATTTTTTTTACGCTGTCACAACCACATTTGATGACACAAAGTCCTCTGAGACTGGGATACATTTGCAATCAATGTTTGTGTATTCATCTCAGTTTTGAATACCCATATGTATACTTTGTTGCATAAAATACTTTATAAATTCAAAAATAATATTGCAGGTGGCAGTGTTCCTGATGATGTACAGACACCACTGTCAGCGAGTCATCGACACCATCCTCAGAGCCAACCTCCCCGACGTAAGTTCTGTATACAAGTTACACCTGTCAGTATAGTATGTAACTACCCTCCTCAGAGCAAAGCTCCCTGATGTGAGTTATACATGTTATTTGTACAAGTGAGCATAGTGAGTAACTTTCAATCCCATCCTTAGAGCAAACCTCCCTGATGTGAGTTGTATACAGGTGTCAGCATGTGATTTATTTTTAGTTGGCCAAAGCTGATGCAACATAAATTATGACCTTCACATGCAACATAATCTGTACAGATTTTACAACAAGAAAAGTTTTGCAAAAAGAGGACACTGATTTTAAAAGCCAAATCTGATCCATGATTCTTGTTTCTGCAGGTGAAGGAATTTGTGGTGCACTTCTGGCAGAGCTTGCCCAACCACATCCACACGGTGCTTAGGGACGACCTGGTGGTCGGGGCGGTCACGCTGTGTGACGAGGTTCTGTATGAAGCTGTTACAGCACTCCTTATACCAGGTCCTACTCACCCACTACCCACAAAGTAAGCAGCTTTCTATGTTAGGGTTGTTAAATGGTCTGATAAGACAATTGTAACCATATGATGAGGTAGAGTTTGGGGGCATGGCACTGTATGGTTATGTGAATAAGACACGGTTGATATAGACCCTTACAGACCATAACCATAACTGCAGACAAGCAGGTTCTACTTGAGTTGGCTGCAGTTTAGTTCTCTGTCTCTATCATTGAGATGACTGTTTGTGATGTTTCTATAATGCAAACTATATTGTCTTGTCTTACAGTCTTATGACCGCTATCCGAGGTTTTGGTCGTGACCTGGTCACTTGGTTATCAGATGCACTTAAGTCACATCCCATACAACTGAGGAACAACAAACTCAAAGGTCAGTTAACAATCACTATCTCAGGTGATTAACTCAGTAAATCAGTGTAACTTTTATTGGTACAATCCCACGTCACAGATAGCCAGAAATGACCTGAGTTAAATTGGACAAAATGTTTCAGAAGATTGGCTGATGTACATGTAACATACTTACATAACAGCTCATGTACCAAGGAAATATGTTTCATTAGTCCAACATTGATAAGCTAGAACATCACCAAATTAAATACTGTGATATTGATGTTTACAGTTGCCCAAGGTCTGAGTGAACGCCTCTGGCGGCTAACTGCGGTGTCCCACATGGCATCTGTAGCACGTAACTTCCTACACTCGCGGGACGTCAGAACCAAACTACCGTCTGACTGGGGGACCTTAGATGTTGATGTCATCAATAAGGAGGTGTCATGTGACCTGGGCTTGTCAGCCCTAGAGAGAGATGACCTACAACAATGTGAGTAATAATTTCAATGGGCACAAATGACTCTGTTACCCAAGTATCAAATCCTCTGCCATTTTTTGAAAATATATTAATATGTCAGTCATTTTGATTGTTGAAGCATAGGGTACCTTGTATCACACCCCTAAACCCCCAAGTCAATTCAAGTATATTTCATTTCTTTATTCCAGATGTTGAGGATTTTACTCAGCTACTTCATCAAAACATGACTTTGGACCACTTTGTCAACTGGATCAAGGTTGTCTTCTCACAGACCATTAAGACGGTAAGCTTCTCTTAAGAGGCCTTGAGATTGCTTGCACCTCTTGCAAGCATGATATTTCAGAAAGGTTATCTTTTCTCTAATCTGTCCTGAAAGCCTGGTATGTCCTGTTCATCAGCATAGACCAGTTCTATCTGTAGTTTCTATTGGTGTGACAGGGGCGCTGTAGACATTAAGTCAGTTGTTCTCAGACTGTTCTGTTTTCTTTTCCTGTATACAGAAAGTGGAAAGTAGTACAGACAGTAGCCTCCAAGCGGCAGCACGAGTCGTCCTCTTACAGTGGGTCTACATTGCTAAAGTCTTCATCCGGGAACTCACCCTCCTGAGTGCAGAAATGTTTGGTAAGTTGCCTGTCCATTTGTCTGCCTCATTTTAAAGTATATGAGTCACAAAGAAATTGTTGTGCTCATCATTTTAGAATGTTACAAGATCTAAAAAAAATTGACATGAATTTCTGGAAACTTAAGAAGTGCTTAACTCTTGACATTCATGCAATGCTATCTTCTAAGCCTCAGAACATTAAATGCGAAATGACTCCTCTGAAGCACTCCAAACAGATCTTCAGCACCACAAGGTCCATATTGAATAAGTGTGCCTGATCCCTTGCAGGTCCATACCACCTGCTGAGCCTGCTGTCCCAGGACTACATCCTGTACCTGACAGAGGACTGGAAGCGGCAGGAAGCAAACCACCAACTCAAACACACCGTATTTGGAGGTACGCAAAAGAGATTCACTTTTCACTGTTCTTGTTTACTGCCAACACCTTATTCAAGACTTCATCCTATTATTTGTCTAATCCTTTCAGTCATATTACAGTACTTTTGGGTCCCCTCCCCCTCCAACATTGAACATTAGAATTACAGATGTGTCTGCATTTTACATCTCTTCTGGCAGTTATCACACAATTTGTTCAACATGATTTGTTCCACAATTTCAAAATTGCCTGTCACTTAAGTATCAGCTTTGCCTTAATGGGGCAGGTTCCCAACTATTGTCCCTTCTACTTCTTCAATACCTTCCTGTTTTCAATCCAACAAGTGTCTAAATTTTCTGTCCTTGTATTGATTTACAGGTGAGGGAAGGAAGTTCCAGCCTGACTGGGACAAGCTGCTTTGTCCGTCTCCTTACACCGACCGTGCTTCGTCCCACTTCCCATCGCCTGAGTTCTACAAACAGACTCCTGACAGAGTCTACCCGAACCAGCGTCTCAGCTACGGCTACCAAGACCTTCCTGAGTCACCAATACCTCCATCAACCCCTGTGGGTCAGAGCATCAAGCGAGAAGCCCACTACGCCAGCATGTTGGGAACACAGAAAATGGAGCGCTGTGAGTTTTTACGCTGCCAAGATGACATGTTGCATCAGGACCGAGCGTTTGATCAAGTTGAGCAAACGCCACCAGATGACGTTGGAGGTCCACGCGCGCTGGATTTGTCTCTGAACTATAATAGTTCATTTACTGATGATGATGCACTGGTTGACAAGGTCATCAGTAAAGGGTATGCCACCCTGGATGACTGCAGCCCACTGCCATGGAAGTCTGAGGCGAGCCACCTGCAAACAACACCATCACCACTGATGCACAGACAAGCTTCAATTCAGAGTAACCGCCCAATGAGCCAAGCTACATCGACAATTACATCACCAGCGACATATCACCAGCTAATCCCACGGCAGCAAACAAACATAGCGCCAACGAACATGGCAGCATTCGAGATGAGCAGTACAAACCAGAAAGCTGAGCACTATGTGAGCAATCTCAACCAGAACTACAACAACAGCAATAACCACCATCAGCCATCAGAGAGTCCATCCTACACCCCAGAACCCAGCTACTACCACAGTTCACCCCACTACATCAGAACCAGCCAGCAGCAGCAGCGGGAGCAGCAAACCCCCAGTCCGGTCACCATACAGCCTCAGCGGTACTCCACCAGCCGCAGCCCACACAGCTTCAGCCTACCGGAGGGCACTCACATCTCTGGCTCCCTGCAGTTAGCGCCCGTTAAACCCAGCAAGAAGTGGATCATGGAGGAGCAAATGAGGAACGCTGCCCTGCTGCCAACTAGACACATGATGCATATGTCGTCCACTTAGGTTCAGCTCATAAACTGAGGACTTGAGATAAAATGGAGAGCTTAGAGTAACTCATAAACTTACCTTGTTTTAAGTTTTGAAGATTAAGGGAATTCTGGAGGTTCACTGGGTTATGCAGTGCTTGTCCTTCTTGGATACTGTCATTGTAATGGTGCATTTACAAAGACTGCATGTGTAACATACCAGACCTAGATCCTGACCCACAGCCATGGCCTGGGTCATTAGCTGTGCCACTGTATTAAAGCTTCAAGTGTGACTCACATTGGGAGAGCTGCAGACCATGATAACCTGACAAACATAATGTGAGTTATGCTTTAAACTGAAATGACAACTGCTGTTCCTTGGATATTCAATCACACATATTTGGTGAATGTAATCAGCAGTGCCTTAACCTGATACCGAGGTATGATTGTGTTAAAGGTCCAGCATTTGGACATTCAATTCCAGTCTGTAGTTTTTACAAGCTCTATTACTAGTTTATATCTAAGGTACCAAATCAACATTCCTAGCTTCCCTGTAAGTGGCCAAACTTTTTGAGGAACTACACTATTTATTGTAGCAGGTTAGATATTGCTTTGACAATCCAAATCCAAAGATGGACTATATATACATGTATTGGTGACCTTGGACAACCTGAAATCAATGCGAATTTAATGCAAGAGAACCAAAGCTCACATAAAAGGAGTGGTAAACCCAGTCTGAACGTGCTAGCTCTGCTAACTATTTGATACTTCAAGCCTTTATGCTTGGCACTTATGGCATAGACTGGCACTTATAATATAAACTGGTGCTTAAATGCGGTATGTAAATTGTCCGCGTAATTTAAGGACGTCAAGGTCATCAGTTTACATCCCCCTTAGGTCAAGGGCGTGTCCATTATAGATATCTCATTATCTATTCTCAACACCATTAACCTATTTATTCCCAGACTATTTATTGACAGAGTTAGAGTCATGTCATATTAATTCACCTTCCATAGACGTAATCCATCAGGCGAAGGGTAGATCGTTTATAACTATTTATTCTCATAGGCAGCAGCCTTGTAGCCATTTACAAGTTTATACAGGTAGTTTTGTACAATGTAACTTATTACACTGCCAGGTCAAACCGCATGGTTATATTTTCATAGATATTTATACCTTTTGTACATTTACAGAGATAGCATACTTTTTAAAGTTGTAACAATGTGCTATACACTGAGACATAGAAATAGAGAAATAAACATTATTTTTACAAGTATTTGGTGAATTTACTTGATTACATAGCTTAACATATTATATTCTTTAAGCACAATATCTCCACGAAATATCTTCAAATTCTTTTGAACAATCTTTTCTGTACAATGTTACAACACAATTGTACATTGTTCTCGCAAAGGAGGCAAACCAAGGTTTTAAAACCTCTAAAAAAAATGTTTCTGGCTTAACTCTTTAAGGACAGCACCACACCATTCTTAAAGGGTTACATAAATAAATATGGTCTATGATAACATTATTCTAAAGTTACGTCATATAACATATCAAGATGAACATTCTTTGGCATTTTCCGCCTTGGCAGAAATCGTGTTCTTGAATCCATGTAAACATTGTTGTATACGCTGCATACTAGCGTCTCTTCCTAAAATTGTAATAATCTCGGCAACCCCTGGACCCTCCTGAAAAGTCAGAGAGACAGCAGAATATATATAATGACTGATTACATAATGGATTCAATTAAATTAGGAATATTCACATATATTCAACGGTATGTGAACCTTTTAAACATTTCATGTAGTTTTGACTTTTTTAAATTATTGGCACACAACCTCTACATTGAGTTTTGGCAGTATACAGGAATCAATGATAACATACCTTAAGACCGGTGAGAGAAACCCGGAGAACTGTCATCAAGGGCTTCATTTTGGTGCCCAACTGTTTGGGTAGATCTTTCAGAATAGATGAGATGTACTTTGTGTCCCCACATTGGGTATCATCTAGGGTTTCAAGAATTCTCTCCGTCTCCGAAAGTATATGGGAGGTTGTCTCCATACTAACGATCTCTGACAGCGAGTCGCTGATTGACTGAACGTCAGGGACGAACCAGAGAAAGGAGAGCTTGTCATCGAAGAGGTCGTCCAAGATGGTTATCCGTGTCTAGAAGTAAATGGCCCACAGAGTCAATTAGTACCAAGGCCACGCCAAAAAAGGCTGGTCAGGAACTTCTATAATATCCCCGAAAAATGAGCAAATGAGGGGGATTTATTTTCTATTCTTTTCGGAATTTGTTGTTGTCAAACGACTTTATAATTTTATTGCGTGTGAGAAAAATATTTGAATTAAAAAATACATATTGCTAAACAAAGAAAATTGCAAGAAATAAGGCGAGTAAAATCTATTGACCATTAGACATAATTTAATACAGTTTTTTAAGGCCGAAAGGCCCCGGAGGGGCCCTGGTGGTGAGCTTGCGAACTACCAGGTTGAGGCATTATATTGTTTTCATTTGACAGGAAGTCAGTACGGGTGCCGCCATTTTGTTTTAAGGGGTGCCGCCATTTTGTTTTAAGGTGTCACAACACAAATTTATACATATAATGATAAAATTAATATTAATGAACCTTCGATCCTGAGGTTGATCATAATCATAACTACATCCCCTAACATGGACCCAAGGAATTCAATGGTTCTATTGGTTTGTTGCAAAGACAGCTGGTTGCCTAGCAACAGCTATTCTAATTGTTTATCTGCCTAGCAAGACCCATTTTCATGCTCCTGAGGTTGATTATAATTGTACCTACCCCCCCCCCCCCTAACATGGACCCAAGGAATTCAATGGTTCTATTAGTTTGTTGCTAAGACAGCTGGTTGCCTAGCAACAGCTATTCTAATTGTTTATCTGCCTAGCAACACCCATTTCCATGCTCCTGAGGTTGATTGTAATCCTACCTACCCCCCCTAACATGGACCCGAGGAATTCAATGGTTCTATTGGTTTGTTGCTAAGAAGGCCGGTTGCCTAGCAACAGCTATTCTAATTGTTTATCTGCCTAGCAACGCACATTTCCATGCTCCTGAGGTTGATTATAATTGTACCTATCCCCCCTAACATGGACCCAAGGAACTCAATCGTTCTATTAGTTTGTTGCTAAGACAGCTGGTTGCCTAGCAACAGCTATTCTAATTGTTTATCTGCCTAGCAACACCCATTTCCATGCTCCTGAGGTTGATTATAATCCTACCTACCCCCCCTAACATGGACCCGAGGAATTGAATGGTTCTATTGGTTTGTTGCTAAGACAGCTGGTTTCCTGACAACAGCTATTCTAATTGTTTATCTGCCTAGCAACACCCATTTCCATGCTCCTGAGGTTGATTATAATCCTACCTACACCCCCTAACATGGACCAAAGGAATTCAATGGTTCTATTAGTGCTGCTGCACTGGTGGCCACCTAGTGGCTGTATATTACACTAAATCCCTGTAATGGCATGTTTTCCCCTGTTGTGTCACATCCGTCTTTTACATCATCCTCCCGCCCTGTTTATATGGTGTCTTTAATGGGTCCCCTACAAATATACCAACCATGTAGACATTATGTTCCTTCAAATGCAAGAATTGCGGTTGTTGCCGCGTATAAAAATGCCTGAGGCATTTTTTTACGCGGCAACAACCGCAATTCTATTGACCATTAGACATAATTTAATACAGTTTTTAATGCAGATTGCGTACCAACAAAAAGTTATTTGATAAGATAAACAGGAATCGGTTCTTGTTAATCACTTCCATGCGACTTTATTTAAGACAGGTGACTATTAAAGAGTGTGTTAATATAGGAATAAAACCATACTTACTTGGCAGTGATGCAAGACCCGCTCAATATATGTGTCCTCCAGAAGGTGCCGCCATGAGTCATCATTGTTATATCTGAAGGCGGATCGAGTTCATTGAGGTTCATTAACAGTTGATTTACATTGTAGTTATCAGGTCCCGTGGGTGTTGATTTAATTACGTTGTACCTTGACCAGGGCAAGCATTGCAAAGCAATAATAAGCTCTGGATGGTAGTTATTATTATCAGGCGACTTGAATTTGAACATGTGACTTTTTAAAGTTAGTATATCAGTTTGGAAGATTGGAATTGAATTTTAGTGATACTTGCTAAAACTGTTGTTAACATGTCTCTCTGGTAAATGGAGTTCACACTTCCTATGACAATGATACCTAAGTGATTCTAAATTAGGAATTTAGTCACAGCGAATTCTGTAGCTTTACCAGAGAGAACCCAAGCCTGGTCACAGGTGCCACCTAGCGTGTTATAACAGAGTGAGACATGATTGGTAAGCAACATTAATTTCTACTGCTAATGCATATTTCTGCATTGAAATATTGCTCTCAGATATTTGATACTTTGGCATATGGTTTAGAACATCACCTTGCTCCTCACAAGCCAAAAAACCCAAATTCGATACTGCAGCAGCTGGGATAGCAACTTGCGTAAAGAGTCGAGGCAAAGTTCATTCGTAGTCATGATGCACCATTGGCGAGCCGTTCTGTTGGTGAGTCTCTACTTGTCACCACTTGGTAGTTAAAGGGGTGACTACCCCGGTCCCTTACCTGTCGGTGAGTCGCTGCTCGGCCATGTGTCGGACACCACTAGTGCTTAAGGGGGTGACTACGGCGGTCCCTTACCTGTCGGTGAGTCGCTGCTCGGCCATGTGTCTGACACCACTAGTGGTTAAGGGGGTGACCACGGCGGTCCCTTACCTGTCAGTGAGTCGCTGCTCGGCCATGTGTCTGACACCACTAGTGGTTAAGGGGGTGACCACGGCGGTCCCTTACCTGTCAGTGAGTCGCTGCTCGGCCATGTGTCTGACACCACTAGTGGTTAAGGGGGTGACCACGGCGGTCCCTTACCTGTCAGTGAGTCGCTGCTCGGCCATGTGTCTGACACCACTAGTGGTTAAGGGGGTGACCACGGCGGTCCCTTACCTGTCAGTGAGTCGCTGCTCGGCCATGTGTCTGACACCACTAGTGGTTAAGGGGGTGACCACGGCGGACCCTTACCTGTCAGTGAGTCGCTGCTCGGCCATGTGTCTGACACCACTAGTGGTTAAGGGGGTGACCACGGCGGACCCTTACCTGTCAGTGAGTCGCTGCTCGGCCATGTGTCTGACACCACTAGTGGTTAAGGGGGTGACCACGGCGGTCCCTTACCTGTCAGTGAGTCGCTGCTCGGCCATGTGTCTGACACCACTAGTGGTTAAGGGGGTGACCACGGCGGACCCTTACCTGTCAGTGAGTCGCTGCTCGGCCATGTGTCTGACACCACTAGTGGTTAAGGGGGTGACCACGGCGGTCCCTTACCTGTCAGTGAGTCGCTGCTCGGCCATGTGTCTGACACCACTAGTGGTTAAGGGGGTGACCACGGCGGTCCCTTACCTGTCAGTGAGTCGCTGCTCGGCCATGTGTCTGACACCACTAGTGGTTAAGGGGGTGACCACGGCGGTCCCTTACCTGTCAGTGAGTCGCTGCTCGGCCATGTGTCTGACACCACTAGTGGTTAAGGGGGTGACCACGGCGGTCCCTTACCTGTCAGTGAGTCGCTGCTCGGCCATGTGTCTGACACCACTAGTGGTTAAGGGGGTGACCACGGCGGTCCCTTACCTGTCAGTGAGTCGCTGCTCGGCCATGTGTCTGACACCACTAGTGGTTAAGGGGGTGACCACGGCGGTCCCTTACCTGTCAGTGAGTCGCTGCTCGGCCATGTGTCTGACACCACTAGTGGTTAAGGGGGTGACCACGGCGGTCCCTTACCTGTCAGTGAGTCGCTGCTCGGCCATGTGTCTGACACCACTAGTGGTTAAGGGGGTGACCACGGCGGTCCCTTACCTGTCAGTGAGTCGCTGCTCGGCCATGTGTCTGACACCACTAGTGGTTAAGGGGGTGACCACGGCGGTCCCTTACCTGTCAGTGAGTCGCTGCTCGGCCATGTGTCTGACACCACTAGTGGTTAAGGGGGTGACCACGGCGGTCCCTTACCTGTCAGTGAGTCGCTGCTCGGCCATGTGTCTGACACCACTAGTGGTTAAGGGGGTGACCACGGCGGACCCTTACCTGTCAGTGAGTCGCTGCTCGGCCATGTGTCTGACACCACTAGTGGTTAAGGGGGTGACCACGGCGGTCCCTTACCTGTCAGTGAGTCGCTGCTCGGCCATGTGTCTGACACCACTAGTGGTTAAGGGGGTGACCACGGCGGTCCCTTACCTGTCAGTGAGTCGCTGCTCGGCCATGTGTCTGACACCACTAGTGGTTAAGGGGGTGACCACGGCGGTCCCTTACCTGTCAGTGAGTCGCTGCTCGGCCATGTGTCTGACACCACTAGTGGTTAAGGGGGTGACCACGGCGGTCCCTTACCTGTCAGTGAGTCGCTGCTCGGCCATGTGTCTGACACCACTAGTGGTTAAGGGGGTGACCACGGCGGTCCCTTACCTGTCAGTGAGTCGCTGCTCGGCCATGTGTCTGACACCACTAGTGGTTAAGGGGGTGACCACGGCGGTCCCTTACCTGTCAGTGAGTCGCTGCTCGGCCATGTGTCTGACACCACTAGTGGTTAAGGGGGTGACCACGGCGGACCCTTACCTGTCAGTGAGTCGCTGCTCGGCCATGTGTCTGACACCACTAGTGGTTAAGGGGGTGACCACGGCGGACCCTTACCTGTCAGTGAGTCGCTGCTCGGCCATGTGTCTGACACCACTAGTGGTTAAGGGGGTGACCACGGCGGTCCCTTACCTGTCAGTGAGTCGCTGCTCGGCCATGTGTCTGACACCACTAGTGGTTAAGGGGGTGACCACGGCGGTCCCTTACCTGTCAGTGAGTCGCTGCTCGGCCATGTGTCTGACACCACTAGTGGTTAAGGGGGTGACCACGGCGGTCCCTTACCTGTCAGTGAGTCGCTGCTCGGCCATGTGTCTGACACCACTAGTGGTTAAGGGGGTGACCACGGCGGTCCCTTACCTGTCAGTGAGTCGCTGCTCGGCCATGTGTCTGACACCACTAGTGGTTAAGGGGGTGACCACGGCGGTCCCTTACCTGTCAGTGAGTCGCTGCTCGGCCATGTGTCTGACACCACTAGTGGTTAAGGGGGTGACCACGGCGGTCCCTTACCTGTCAGTGAGTCGCTGCTCGGCCATGTGTCTGACACCACTAGTGGTTAAGGGGGTGACCACGGCGGACCCTTACCTGTCAGTGAGTCGCTGCTCGGCCATGTGTCTGACACCACTAGTGGTTAAGGGGGTGACCACGGCGGACCCTTACCTGTCAGTGAGTCGCTGCTCGGCCATGTGTCTGACACCACTAGTGGTTAAGGGGCTGACCACGGCGGTCCCTTACCTGTCAGTGAGTCGCTGCTCGGCCATGTGTCTGACACCACTAGTGGTTAAGGGGCTGACCACGGCGGTCCCTTACCTGTCAGTGAGTCGCTGCTCGGCCATGTGTCTGACACCACTAGTGGTTAAGGGGGTGACCACGGCGGACCCTTACCTGTCAGTGAGTCGCTGCTCGGCCATGTGTCTGACACCACTAGTGGTTAAGGGGGTGACCACGGCGGACCCTTACCTGTCAGTGAGTCGCTGCTCGGCCATGTGTCTGACACCACTAGTGGTTAAGGGGGTGACCACGGCGGACCCTTACCTGTCAGTGAGTCGCTGCTCGGCCATGTGTCTGACACCACTAGTGGTTAAGGGGGTGACCACGGCGGTCCCTTACCTGTCAGTGAGTCGCTGCTCGGCCATGTGTCTGACACCACTAGTGGTTAAGGGGGTGACCACGGCGGTCCCTTACCTGTCAGTGAGTCGCTGCTCGGCCATGTGTCTGACACCACTAGTGGTTAAGGGGGTGACCACGGCGGTCCCTTACCTGTCAGTGAGTCGCTGCTCGGCCATGTGTCTGACACCACTAGTGGTTAAGGGGGTGACCACGGCGGTCCCTTACCTGTCAGTGAGTCGCTGCTCGGCCATGTGTCTGACACCACTAGTGGTTAAGGGGGTGACCACGGCGGTCCCTTACCTGTCAGTGAGTCGCTGCTCGGCCATGTGTCTGACACCACTAGTGGTTAAGGGGGTGACCACGGCGGTCCCTTACCTGTCAGTGAGTCGCTGCTCGGCCATGTGTCTGACACCACTAGTGGTTAAGGGGGTGACCACGGCGGTCCCTTACCTGTCAGTGAGTCGCTGCTCGGCCATGTGTCTGACACCACTAGTGGTTAAGGGGGTGACCACGGCGGTCCCTTACCTGTCAGTGAGTCGCTGCTCGGCCATGTGTCTGACACCACTAGTGGTTAAGGGGGTGACCACGGCGGTCCCTTACCTGTCAGTGAGTCGCTGCTCGGCCATGTGTCTGACACCACTAGTGGTTAAGGGGGTGACCACGGCGGTCCCTTACCTGTCAGTGAGTCGCTGCTCGGCCATGTGTCTGACACCACTAGTGGTTAAGGGGGTGACCACGGCGGTCCCTTACCTGTCAGTGAGTCGCTGCTCGGCCATGTGTCTGACACCACTAGTGGTTAAGGGGGTGACCACGGCGGTCCCTTACCTGTCAGTGAGTCGCTGCTCGGCCATGTGTCTGACACCACTAGTGGTTAAGGGGGTGACCACGGCGGACCCTTACCTGTCAGTGAGTCACTGCTCGGCCATGTGTCTGACACCACTAGTGGTTAAGGGGGTGACCACGGCGGTCCCCTGGGGCAGTCCCTTACCTGTCGGTGAGTCGCTGCTCTGCCATGTGCCGGACGTCAGACACCACCTGGTGGCGTGTGGCGGTACTACCCAGACGACGCTGTAAGTGGCGCCGGTTGTAATCCTCCACCCGCTCCAACTCCAACTTAGTTGAGTTGGTCCGCAGCAACGACAGGTCGAACTGGAAGGCAGGATTCAAGTAGTTTGGACTAGGGCACTGGATTAGGGCAACTGTATTCCATGTTTATCAAATTCCAACTCTATCTTAGCACTCATTAAGAATTGTTCATAATAACAAATCACCCAAAACAAGGATAGGCACTAATTACGTTGTGTAAGATGTAAAGAAGACACAACACTCTCTTTAATACGCTTTTACTTCTTACTAAGTAGGTGTTACTCTGCAATTAATCATATTAACGACACATGATCTTGAGCTAGCATACGGCCTTTAGAGGTTAAACTTACTGAGTCTATAAGTTCCTGCATGGTGAGGCCCCCAGTATCGGGGACGGAGAACCCAGCTCCCGTCGATGTGAGTAAGTTTAGCACAGAGTCTGCCAAGAAGCCCTGGTCCTAAGGGGAAGAGCATTTCAAAATATCTTTTAGAGACAAACCGCATCTATTTATTTAATATTTTCGGGTATTAAATCAGATTATCGTATTGTTCATAGGGATACATTTATATACATTTTGTAGATAGCATTAATTCATACTGATTGGCATTGAACAGAATCAATTTAACACTGTGGCAAAATTGAGATACATTGTACTTGTAAGATGAAAGATGATAAAATGTGTCTACCTTAAAGTGTTGAACATGAATACCATTCTGCCGTTTGGACAACTTTGTTCCGTCTCTGAAAAGGAAAAAAAAACAATCAGTTAAATTCCATATTGTCTTGATCAGCATAGATATACAAACCCTCACTATTAAAAGTGGGCATTTTCAGCACCCTAGTGCCGGTCATAAGGTTTTCACTGTGGGTTATACGCAGGGTGTGGGAAGTATGCAAGGCTTTACGGCACATGTAGAATAGCTGTTCCATTACCTGTTCATAAGCAGCGGTAAGTGCGCGAACTGTGGCGGCCTCCAGCCTAACGCCTTGTATAGCAACACGTGTTTGGTCGTTGACGGCTGCCACTCCTGATATGGGAATAAATTTTTAAAATTTGTTTCATGTGAAGATTTCCCATGGATTACATGTAGTTAATGAATTCATGAGTGTGATAATTACATTATTTCTTATCGGTACAGAACTATCTTAGCAACATAATCTTAAGAGACGTATAATCTGAAGTAAAGCCCCGACGACATAGGAAATTATTTCTTTTTGTCAGTTTCAGAACACATCAATATAAATAAACCCTCATGACGTACTTACCACGCCCCTCATGACGTGCGTGACGCCCATCAGGTGGTCGTCCACTACACTGGCGTAGTGATAGGTCGGGAACCGGTCCGTCTTCAGTAACACCTACAACACATGGAAAACCTTTAATAATGCAGGTGCACTAAATAATGTCCATGAGATCACCCCACGCTGAAAAAAAAGGCCCCCTTCCTCTTTAAGCGCATTTGTTAGTGTAGAAATAGCAAGATTTTCATATATTTGGGAGTGCTTAAACTCTTGAACCACCGGGATTGAGAGTGTGTTTTTATAACGTGGTTATAAAGGCGCGCAGGGTGATAAATAGTCTAATCTGGTATTTGGCTGTCTTGTTTGTTTCTAGCACTCTGCTAACCTTAAAGTGCTACAGTGCTGTACAGTACTTACAGGGTCTCCCTCTACGGTTGCCACGTCCTGCGTGATGGGTCCGTACACAAGGTCCTGCCACGGCTCGGGGTGGCTCTCCAACTACACAGGAAATTAATCTGAGTTCTTGTTAACTGATCCCTAACAGTCAGAATACCATTATCAAGCAGAACAGATAGCAATACTTTTTAAAGCCTCACAACAAAAGATCATTCTGTACATTTAGAGTACTGCCAAGAATACCTCAACCATCAGCCCTTGCAATATTCACGATTGCATTGGCGATAGTACATGTATATATGCGAATTTATTTACATTTTCTCTTTTTTGTTATTACATTTTTACATTGATTTTCATTCTAGCCTTAGACAGTAGAAAATTCTCATCAAAGAATCAACAGAACATCCTACCTTGAACCTGATCACGTAAGGCACGTTTGTCTTCAGTTTAGCCTCCGTTTCCTCATGTGTAAGGTGGCGACACTTGTTGTCATATCGTGGAACCTCTCCACGTCTTAGTGCATCTTTCTTTAGTAATTCAAGCCGCCGCGACGTGCAGAAACAGTAGTAGGCTGCCCCGCTCTGAAATGTGAAGTACAGAAACAGTAATAGGCTGTAACATGAGGTACGGAAACAGTAATAGGCTGTACTGGAGCCGTACTACTCTTAAATATTGCTATGAGAAATGACATAGGTGTCAATCAGGTTGCATCAAAACAAGTTGACCACCAGTCTATGTCGATGGGTTTTGTAGTGGAGTGAGTCTCTTCCTGTTTACTAAGACTATATACCGGTACTTTGCTATGACCAAAGGCAACTTAACAGGGTCTTGTTCTTTTTTCTGTGTCTTTAAGATAACATGCAATATTCTATCATATGGGCCACAACTCTATTAATCTCCAGATCCTACATTGCATTAGCTGTCTTTAATGGAAAAACGACCAACTGTTTGGTAGGTTTCCATCTAACCTTTACTATGAGACCAAAACAGGATATTCCTCCTGTTTGACCCGTTTTTAACTCTAAGTGCAGCTTTAAACATGACCCTATCTTCTAATCGAGGGCAATAATGGGTAGGCAATAAGGCAGTGTGGTGATGAGGTGTCTGTCCTACCTGTAGCAGGGGCTGTATGTTCTCCCAGTACAGGTGGATCCGCTTTGACTGAATGTACGGTCCCACCTCTCCGCCAAACCCAGGCCCTAAAACAAAGGTGGCAACACGAAATATTAGATTGAGGTTATTATTATTACGGCTGATAACCATGAAGTAACAAAGGGACCAATACTTTTTGTAGTGCACCACTCGAGTTACCTCGCGGCAAATTTACCTTATTAAAATGAATCCTGTGAGAAATACTAAACATCATTATGCGCTCTATCTTCATGTATAGAATATGATGTAAGACATGCAAAACTGGGATGTTTCCTCACCTTCATCTATTTGTATTCCTGACCACTCCAGCATCTCAACCAGCCGTTCTGCTGCACCCGGGACAAGGCGCGTCTACAAAGAAAAGCTGTGATTAGAATGTGTGTAAACCCCTCCTAATAAGAGAACCACCGCCCCTCCCACTTCAAGGAAATAAACAAGGCGCATCCAATTTTTCTTTTCAATATAATCTTATGAATAAAGCCCCTTAAAAACTTCTTATATGTTGGGGGGATGTTCTAGACGGGGTTTTGATGTATGCTTTTTCTTCTTGTTACAGTAACCCACTAGCTTCTATTACCATAATAAATATATCTTGGCAAAAATTAGTCAGAGCAGCCTGGTCAGGTGTAAACACTGACCTGGTCCGTGTCCTCCAGGCGCAGAATGAAGCGGCCGCCATGTGCCCGGGTGAACAAAAAGTTGTAGAGCGCCGTCCGCAGCCCACCAAGATGCAGCTGTCCTGTAGGGCTGGGGGCAAACCGCACCCTCACCTACAGACACACACAGTAGACATTAACGGGCTGGGGGCAAACCGTACCCTCACCTACAGACACACACCACAGACATTAACGGGCTGGGGGCAACCCGCACCCTCACCTACAGACACACACGGCAGACATTAACGTGCTGGGGGCAAACCGCACCCTCAACTACAGACACACACGCCAGACATTAACGGGCTGGGGGCAAACCGCACCCTCACCTACAGACACACACGGCAGACATGAACGGGCTGAGGGCAAACCGCACCCTCACCTACAAACACACACCACAGACATTAACGGGCTGGGAGCAAACCGCACCCTCACCTACAAACACACAGCATACATTAATGGGCTGGGGGCAAACCGCACCCTCACCTACAGACAAACACGGCAGACATTAACGGGATGGGAGCAAACCACACCCTCACCTACAAACACACACAGCATACATTAATGGGCTGGGGGCAAACCATACCCTCACCTACAGACACACACGGCAGACATTAACTGGCTGGGGGCAAACCGCACCCTGACCTACAGACACACACGGCAGACATTAACACACCCAGGTATAGCTGTCCTGTCGGGCTGGGAGGAAACCACACATGTTATATTGAAAAGAAATGCTTGTTTAAATAAGATATTGATTTCATATATGTACATATAAGGAATATTGTGTGAAGACAGTACCTGGGTCTGGGTGTCCGTTGATGTTGGTGTTGTAGGCGTGACTTTCTGTGTTGTACATGTTCTGATGCAGCCTTTGAGCCACTGGGACGCGATGACATCACGTCCACAGCCGCAGGAGGACAGGCGAAGCCGCGTCAGCAACCTCATCCTGCAGCTCAATGTGAAGGTGATGGTTTAAGGGAGTGATCATTTTTTAACAACAGGGGGGGGGGCAAAAGAATTTGGACCCCTTGACCGGGGGGGGGGCAAACAAATTTGGACCCCTCTTGGGGGGGGGGGGCGGCAAAATAATTTAACCTGTTTTGAGCCAAAAAGCCTGCGCGTTACTTTGCTTCAAAGGGCCAGCGCGCGAGCCGATTTTCGGCCGTAAGGGGGAGGGGGTAAAAAATTTTGACCCCTCAAGCGGGGGGGATGTAAAAAATTTCGCCCGCTCCGCGTGGAAACCCACCTCCTCCCCCCCTGTTGTTAAAAAATGATCACTCCCTAAAGTTAAAAAAATTAAAGGCCAGCAAGGACAAAGTTGGAAACGTCTACAACTTGTAGAACTGCTTTTATAATAATAGTAGAATTTAAAAAAAATTGCGATCATGGTACAACAGCAGTCACTAAAAGCATGAATCTAAGGGAAGGTTCATTATTTATGGCCGTGGGGGGGGGGGGGGGGGGTGAGCATTTGACGGGGGGGGGGGGGGGGGGGGGGGAGATGTGAGTCACTCAATGAGCCAAGCCCGCCCAATGAGTCAAGGACTACCAAAGTGATCTTACTTTGGCCTACTCTATCCCTTGGAAGCACTGTCACGTGCCCTGGTTTACTTTAAAGTCATCGGAAACTATCTATATCATATGCCGTCAATATCCTAACTTTATAAATACATATGTAACCTGTATTTAGGCTGTAATTATTAAATGATCACCTGCAAAAGTTAAAGTTGGCTTCCCCAGCAGCAAAATCAAGCCGTACACAGTATCGTATTAAATATCGTAAATTTGACTTGTAGAAACGCGTTATTTCTTCATTGTATCATACGTTTTGCTCAATGCAGTAATGAGATTTTCAAAAATTGTGTATTGCAATAATCTGAGATCATTATTTAGATATTTTACATCATTTTACGACATAGGCCTAGTTTCGTAAGCTTCCGGTGAAAGAGCAAGGACGTTTCTGACGAACTTGTATTTCTAACTTTTTCGAGGACTTGTTACAGAAAAACACAAATCTGGAGGCCCCAACTTCAAACCGACCTGTGTACACAGAGAAGGGCCCAAATATGGTGAGAATTTCTTCATAAATAGATGGGAATAATGCTTTATTTTGCTAACTTCTGTATTATCGCCCACTGCGCGTGACACTCCTCGAAGCTTCTTGAAGTTGTTCATTTCTTTGCCTCGAGAAATCCTACATCTTCCGTACACCACGGCCAGCACAAACTACGTTTACAGACAGTTCGACCTTTTTCTGATCTGTTCTAGGTTATGGACTAAATTCTGGGTCTCCTGCGTCTCAGAGCCTTGTCAGTGTCACTATTCTAGTCTCAGACTCAGTCTCAGAGTCAGAGGACGTTCAGTTACACTGCTTACAGTGAACCTGTTACTTTCACACAATTACATAATTGAGCTTTCAACCTCGGCATCAGTCTCGGCGTGCCCGACTGAGGAATTACCCTCCGTTACCCTGGGGCTGGAGCGTACGTAGCTAGCGAGCCAGCCCAGTATCGCCATACTGGGCTGGTGAGAGATCCCCATGTTTTGACTGTGGGCGAACTACAGGACCTCATTACAGACAAACTAAAGGTTTTACAGGGCAAAAGAAGGTTCCATGCTTATCTCTAGACACTTAACTTTCCATATTCACTCAGAATTGTGCCTGTTTGTTGATGATATGATAGTACACCAGTGGTTTTATATAAGACAACCCCTCTGTTCACACTAGACCTGGCAGATAGCAGGACCCCCAGTGATTAGAGCAGGATCTATCATCGGCTGTACATTCGTACAGTCGATTCCAAATTGACTAGAGCGTACAAGGCTGCCTCGGCATCCGCCTCATAGGCCGGGGTACCAGAGACCTCGCCACACAGCTAACAATTACAATACACACTGACTGACAGACACAGTGTCAGTATTAATTAAATTATACGCCACGCCCACGGTGACCCGTACCGTGTATTGTATTGTACGGACAAGTGTACTCCTACTTTCTTGCCTTTGTTCACACCCCACCCCTGTGTGTCTTTCTGTCCCCTCCCTTCGTTTAGAGAATCGTAGGCCTACTGTTGAATTTGAAATTAGCCAAAATCGGACACCTGACAAGTGCGGAGTATAGGATTTCTTTTCAGTCTAGGTGCGGGTTATATAATAATCGATGCGGGTTATAGCCTCCCCCCCTACGGTTAACAATTGTCTTAATCATTTATAGACTATGAGTACCCTAGGTGCCCAATTATTTAACCCAATTGTACCATGATAGGTGAATATGGACTTTTTCTCCTACATCAGACGGGTGGACTGATTGTCGCTGGTCTGGGGTTGGCTGCGTTAGGTTTCGCTGGACGTTACGCCGTGCGCTACACGAAACCACTCGCAGAGAACATGATGAAAACCCTCAACCAACTACCACAGGGAGCAGTGAGTATACCAACATTTAATTATCAATTAATTTGTAGTACCTTTATATTCTAATAAACCCTTTAAGGTTGCTTAAAGATAACATTTGTTGTCCTCCGGCTGCATTGGTGCATCATGATGACCAGTGCATGATGGATTAAGGTGTTATAGATTTACACTTTCAACTTTTCAATCACTCAATTCAATCATTTAATAACCCTAACCCTGAGTCATTTGTTATGTTAATCACACGTTCAATCCTGTTTAGTTATTCACGCAACATTTAAACTATGTATTAAATATCGATATACTTATTCAAGATTTGGTGTTAACCTTTAGAATAAACTTCTAAAGATGAAGCTCCTTATAAAATCAGAGTGAAAAAGCTGCAAAATAGACAATAGGCCTATGATGTACATGTATATCTTTCAGACGCTCAGCAGATATTACAAGGGAGGATTCGAGCCCAAAATGTCAAAGAGGGAAGCTGGTCTCGTGCTGGGGTTGAGGTGAGTGGATTAGAGTTCTGGAACTGCACTACCGGTACCAGTATTCAGTGCAATCTGGGTTACGAGGAGAGTTAATTGTAAAATAGGAATAGCCAAATCCTCGATCATATTGTATGCGTCACGCTGCCTCATATTTGCCTTTCTTTGTATTGCGTTTTGGAATTTCAAACAGGAAAAAAATGTTGTTACTAACAACATTTTTTCCCTGTTTGAAATTACAAAACGCAATACAAAGAAACAATGTTAGAAAAGAATTTCCAGGCATAAACCTACGTTCAATGATCCATATGGAAATTCTATATTTTCACAAGCGTTGATGAAAGTGTACTGGACTTATTTCCATAAGATGATTAATGAAAAAAATACTATACATGTACAGTTACCAAAAGCATGATGTACAAATCAGCTGTGTTTTCTCTCCTCTCAGCCCCGCAGCCAGTAAACAGAAAATCAAGGACGCGCATAAACGGATTATGCTCCTCAACCATCCGGACAGAGGTGAGATAATAAGTCTACGTCAGGAATTGTATAACCCTTTAAGGGCCGCATAGTGCTTAAATAAGGTGCTACATGTACTATACTATACCGTTTGTCTTCAAGATGCATGAATGCAGTATTCGTTCTACAAACCGACCCTATCGGTTTCATAGACTTACTCACCGGAACCGCGTTGTTGCATCATGGTGACAAATGTTGTCATAGACAGTGCTCATTTTCCATCAACAAGGGAGGTGGTGGTAAAAACATGTCGACCCCCTTGACCAGGGGTGGGGTTAAAAAATGTAACCTCTCTCCTCTCGCGTCTGTGCGAAATTTCACCCTGTTGTTAAAAAATCAGCACTCCCTTTAATAGTACAACATCCCGTCTTTAAAGGGTTTGGCCTATTTAGGTAGCCTGAAATATACCGTTCTTGTCTTAGCCTAGTAAGGTTTTAACTCAAAAGAGGTTTTATAAGCAAAATTAGATGGAAAGGAGAAACACTAAATATTTTTATATGTTTTTATTTATTTTTCTAAAGATTCAAAATTATATTAGATATACAAATATTATTAAGAACATCTGTATAATGTATCACAGCATTTAAAAACAATTCATCAATATCACAGAGGAATATGCTACATGCATATTCTTGATATTATCATGACTCATTGGTTTCATTACAATTTCAGGTGGTTCGCCATACCTTGCTGCCAAAATAAACGAAGCTAAAGACTACCTCGACCAAAGTACACGTGGGATGAAGTAACAAATTATATTTCACATTATTTAGAAAGTCATAATGTTTTTACAGAACCATGTCCTCATTAATAAAGATTAAAAAAAAACAATTTGAACGACTGTGGAATTAATATGTAGAACCGATGACTCGGACATATCTTTGTCTCTAGTGAATGTTGAAGAATGATATTTCGGCAATATATATATGGATGCCAATGGCTAAATGATTGGAAACAAATGTGAGAGTTTACTGTTTTAAAAGGTGTCCGCCAAGTTCTCTTTTATTTTTAGATAAAGTTGACGCTGACTCACTGCTTCATGTATCATTTCTGTGTGATAAGTTATAAGTCATGTATTACAGAAATCATTATCAGTCTATCATCTTACATTGTAGATATCATCATAGAATAAAAGATAAATAAATGTATAACATTGGTTATAGTGTTTATTTGAACGTAAAGAAGTTAATGGAATGTACAATGACATATGTAAAAAGTTGGTGTCGTCTTCTGTGATGATATTTTTTTGACTCCCCAAGATATTCTGGAAGACATACCTGCAATTAAAACTTATGGCACAAATATCAGAGATCTTAATTCCACAACTGAGTGTTTCTTGAACGAGCGATATTGATGACGCTAAAAATAAATAAAAGACGAAAATAATGGAATAACAGCGTGATAAAAATGGTCAAACTTGAGGTATTATAGACCACATGGAAACGTTTACAGTGTAGTAAACCTATCCTGTCTAATTAATAATCACAAAATCTTAAAGGTGCATATTTTTTCGACTAAAAGTACCGTACAGTCAACTGCCTCTAATGCGGGCACCCTTGGGACTTTCTGAAATGGCCGTAATAGAGAGGTAGCCGCATTAGTGATTGCTGGTCCTGCATTGGCGCACCATGCCGACCCATTAGGAGTGTATCAACCCTGGAGGATTGGCGTGATGCATGGATACAGCACTGCAATTAAAGTCGCCAGTACTGTACTCGTGCATCATTTTTGAGTTTGTTACATGCATTTCCTTATTACATGATTTTCAAATAGTGATACAACAGATATAAAAAAAGGTGAATAGTGCACTAAACACTATGCCACACTTAAAGGGTTAAATGGGTATAAAAGATATAAAGCTTATAACAAGATGCTACTGAACCAGCAGTAGGCTATAGGTTGTCCCTTATGTATTTGTAGATGATGTCAAATGCCTTGTCTGTGTCTGTGAAAGGTAGTGGGTAGGATACGATTCCGTGGTACCCGGGAAGGTAGTTGACATAAGTCACATTATTACCTGCCGCCTTTAACCGGTGTGCATAGAAATAACTATCGTCTCGTAACACATCATGGTTCATCGACATCACAAAAGATGGCGGTAATCCTGCCAACGACTCTGCCATGAGCGGAGAAAAATAAGGATTCATCAAAGTATCTTTAAGCTGCTCCCATAGCGCATCATTCCCAAAGTCCACCCTGGGCTCCTTGAAGGTGGTTGGTTGGAGCATGGGGCTGGGCAGGGTGTCGTAGTTAAGATAGGTGGCGCGTAGTTTGGCTTTGATCTCGGCGGAGGTGTGGTTATTACGCGTGAGGATGTCGCGGTTGGCGGTGTGCCCCTGGGCGTACATGAGCCAGAAGCCGGCCATGTTCTCGCGGCTGAGGATGGGGTCGGTGGGGTTCTGCTGGTAGGACGGGGTGTAGAAGTCTACGGCCTGGAGCGCGGGGTACAGTAGGATCTGTGCTGCCGGCTGGGGCGTGTGGTGCAGGTCACGCAGGGTCAGAGCCACCCCCGCAGCCAGGTTACCGCCCGCACTGTCACCTACAGGAGGAACGGGGAGGTTAGATATAGGGCTTGGTGAATGTCTTGATCAACGAGGGAAAATAATTCCATTCAACATAATTTATATATCGTCATACCCATATATTTTGATTCGACTTTTAAAATAATAGAAAATGCTTGGTGCCTTCAAATAGACTAATATAGTGAGATGGCAATGAAACACTTTTCACACCCCCACCCTAAAAAAAGAGATATTTCCATGTCGACAAATACCCAATCTCATCGAAAATTCATGGCATAAAAATGCCAAAAGAGCATATGAATTTTAAGATTTGTAGGTTTGGTTTAAAAAAGACTAAGCTATGTTTTTGGGAGAGAATGAGCTGGTTTTAACAGCAATTTGCTCTTGCATCGGTCAAATTGAAATTTTATCAATTCCCTAAAATGGGCTAAACTTTGATATTTTCCCAAAATTGGCTTAGTACTTGAATAATAAGGAATGCAGAGCTTTTAGAATGTAGGCCTAAGTTATTGTCTCTAGACTTACCACTAACGGCTACCCGGTGAGGGTCCACTCTGTACTTTGTCGCGTGCTGCATGAAGTAACTAGTCGCTGCCACACAGTCCTCCAGGGGGACAGGGAAGAAGAACTCAGGGCCCAGACGGTAGCTGAAAACAGTAAAGGGAATATTTAGAATGGATGGCCGTGTATCCTGATGCTCCTTTTTTCTGTAGGCCTATATTGTGAGAGGATCAATAAATCCACATTTCAAAAGGTAAAAAAAAAGAAGATGTACTCACTCAACTGAAACGACCACAGAGTTAGTCTCGCTGGCTATCCTGCGGCAAGTTGTGTCAAAGGTATCTGAAATACAATTGATAATACACATAAGTATATACATTTAGTATATTCATGCAACGAGATATGTACCGAATAAGAGTGGCGTCCTTACTCCAAGTCATACATGTCTAAACGCACTTGATTTAATGTCCACTATCCCAATTCCCATCTTAAAACTGTCCAAGGTGTAGGCTTTAATATATTTTCCTAGTATGTATCTCTGGCAACGTCTTATATGGCCAAGGGTATAATAGATTAGAGCATGCACTATGCAGCATTTACAGAGTTGACAAGTAAGATCTGATTTCAAGAAAACTATATTTTTATTGTTCATAACACGTACATAAGTATACCATGGTCTATCCTACAATTTCCGAAGGGGTTCTCCTTTGAATGATATGTAGTAGAATATTTAAAAGTAGTTACCCAGGTTTCCTACAATCCAGCCACCCCCGTGGTAGAAGACGAGGGCCCTGTTGTTCTGGGGTAGCAGGGTGTCGGGGAGGTAGACCCGCACCGGCACCCCTGAGAACACCGCGTCTGTCGCCTGTAGGGGGAGGACAAAGTAAGGCCAATCAATTAAAGTGAAAATTAAAGTGTCCTTTTTAAATCATATCTTAAATCCTGCTTGGATGTGTTTCAAACATGTTTTAACAACAGGGGGGGGGGGGGTGGAGTTTACTTTAGCAACCTCCCACCCATCCACCGATATAGGCTTGAAGTTATTACTGGACATCGATTCTCTGTCTCTTTGTAGCTCTATAGTGATCGATGCCCAGTTTTATACTTCAGACCAGTGGCTCATTTTGGCTGTTTTTCGCCTCACAGATTGCTCCTAGCGCAAAATCCTGACTAGGTGTCAATATATTCTCTATGCCAATGTGTAATATGAGGGTAGAAAACAGTGGAACCTCAGTTAGAAAAAATCCTACTGAACAGTTTTTGAGAAAATTAGGGTTTTGTTGCCCTTTTTTGCTGTTTTTAGTACATTTCCTACATAACCCGTGAACGTCAGCATTTCTCAATTTTCAGGTATTTAGAATTAGAATTTGACATTTTTTTATTCGCAGTAGGATTCCTGAATACCGAGCCATTCTAGAAAAGCTATTCTTTGGAAAAAATACTTAGTATTTCTTGATGATTTTCGTTGCACAAATTTAGGTTGTAATATAAAAACTGCATTGTCATCCAATCAAAGTGTTTGTGCACTGTTGATGGTCACCCCCTCCCACCCTCTTCACTGTGCATTGAAGGAGAACAGGCAGGGGAGGTACACGTGTCTGTATATAGCTGTTGACCTGGGTGCTGGGTGCATTTTTAATTTATGGGGTGCCAACTGTTCATGAAAGAAAATTCAAATAGATTTTTTTTTTTTAGTATCAGATTAATGCAACTACAAGTCGTGATAGCACTTAAAGCATTCTATTTGCATTAATATGAATGGTGGCCACCTTATGGGGTGCCAAATATTCATGAAAGAAAAATTGATAAGAATTTGTTTTTTATTAGCATTAAATTGATGCAACTACAATTCGAGATTGCATTTCAAGCATCGGGGCATTCAATGAATGGTAGTCATCTTAAATATATGGGGTGCCAACTGTTCATAAAAAAAAAGAAAGAATAGAATTAGTTTTTTTATTAGTATCAGATTAATGCAACTACAATTTGTGATTGCACTTAAAGCATTGTGGCATGCAATGACTGGTAGTCACCTTGAATGTATGGGGTGCCAACTGTTCATGAAAGAAAAAAAAGAAAGTTTTTTTTTTAAGAATCAAATTAATGCAACAGCAACTCAAGATTGCATTTAAACATTATGGCATTCAATGATTGGTGGCCATCTTGAACCTATGGGGTGCCAACTCTTCATGAAAAAAACAACTAAATTGGATGTTTTTAACAGTTTAAAATTAATGCAACTACATTTCAAGATTGCATTTAAAGCATTGTGGCATTCAATGAATGGTGGCCATCCTAAACCTATGGGGTGCCAACTGTGTTTGAAAAAGGTATCAAATAGAAATGTTCTTATATAGATATCAAATTAATGCAACTACAATTCTTCATTGCACTGAAAGCATTGTGGCATTTACTAAATGGTAGCCATCTTGAATGGGTTGAATGAAGGAAAAATCAAATAGGATTTGTTTTTTTGATAGTATCAAATTAATGCAACTACAAGTCAAGATTGCACTTAAAGCATTGTGGCATGCAATGACTGGTAGTCACCTTGAATGTATGGGGTGCCAACTGTTCATGAAAGAAAAAAAAGAAAGTTTTTTTTTAAGAATCAAATTAATGCAACAGCAACTCAAGATTGCATTTAAACATTATGGCATTCAATGATTGGTGGCCATCTTGAACCTATGGGGTGCCAACTCTTCATGAAAAAAACAACTAAATTGGATGTTTTTAACAGTTTAAAATTAATGCAACTACATTTCAAGATTGCATTTAAAGCATTGTGGCATTCAATGAATGGTGGCCATCCTAAACCTATGGGGTGCCAACTGTGTTTGAAAAAGGTATCAAATAGAAATGTTCTTATATAGATATCAAATTAATGCAACTACAATTCTTCATTGCACTGAAAGCATTGTGGCATTTACTAAATGGTAGCCATCTTGAATGGGTTGAATGAAGGAAAAATCAAATAGGATTTGTTTTTTTGATAGTATCAAATTAATGCAACTACAAGTCAAGATTGCATTTTAAGCATCGGGACATTCAATAAGTGATAGCCATCTTGAATCTATGGGATGCCAACTGTTCATGAAAGAAAAATAGAAAAGATTTTTTTTTATTAGTATCAAACTACTGCAACTGCAATTCGAGATTACATTGAAAGCATGGTGGCATTCAATCAATGGTTGCAATCTTGAATTTCGAAATGAACATACACACAGACATATAGGCATGAACATGGTGTTCTCCTTCATATAGATATTCATGGATTTCTACTTCTGATAAATATAGCTTTCTGTTACATGGATGTCGATGTCCAGTTTTAGATATATATCCATATAGTGCATTGGAGTGCTATAATGTTGGACTGCTGTATATTCTTGATCCTCCCACTAATTATACAGAGAAATCCCTCCCCAGCACCCCCCCCCCCCTCCCAAGAAGAAAATATCTGCGGGTGGTGGAATTATGGTTAGAAACAACCCCATAGAATATTTTCGACCCCTTCGCCTACCAAGAGCATATAATTATTGAGTCATACCCCACTCCCCCACCCGAGCACCTGCTGGCATATTAGGCTTTGATAGCATGATATTATTGGGAATGTCTCATTAGCCATATCTGCTTGCATGCCTCACATGCCCAGTTGTCAATATAAGTGCCGACTCATACGACTGGAATTATCATTAACATCAGTTTATGAAATGAAGCTGCCAGTATACGTCAGTACCAAGGTCAGAGGGTCCAAGGCCTGGGATAGAAACCCAGCAATGAAGTTAATTAACCCGTAGGCGTTTAACCTCCTTACAGACAGGGGTTGCATTTTCAATTCCATAGCCATACAACTATCAGGGTCCACAAGATGGACTTTTGTAGACAGTGTATCTATTACCTTTTAAGGGCTGCATAGTGCATTAACATGCTATCCCAGCTAACACAAAATAACCCGTTATTTTACGTCAAAATAACGTTTTAAACTTTATATAACGTTATGCCATAGTAAGAAACCTTATATAATGTTATACATATAACGTTGTTTTTTGTTTACTGGTATGCCCCCTAGTTACAATGGACGAAGGCAGCCGTGGCGAATATACTCACTGCAGCTGCATTACAGGCTGCATGAATGCATCATGTGTCCCCTCCTTTCAGGAGTGCATCAGCCCTGTGGGGTATGTTTAACCTATATAGATGAGGCATATATGCAACCATGGTAAAATGACACATCAAGGATGCATCCATGTATCATGACGACAGGGGCATAATGCATCCATGTAAGCAGGATGTATCCCATTAAGGGTTAACATCAACAGTAGCCTGAGTAGGGGGTCAGAATGGAATGATAATTAACACATATAATGAAGATCTACTAACGATATTTTCCAAGAACAGCGGTCAGGGGGTCTGTGCATATTTCTGAAGTTTTATAACAGCTCTGAGCTGCACTGTTACCCCCCAGTGAACAAAAACGTTCTACAAGGTTTCATGGCTCCTTATTATGACTGACCAAACGTTGTTTGATGTAAAAAAAAAATCATTTTAACGTAAAATAATGTATTTTTCTTAGCTGGGATATATCTACTATAGTACCAGTTAAGACATGAGGATCTTCTAACTTGATGCCTACTAGGTGGGGCAGTCCATAGCCCAGTGGGTTTATATACAGGACATTAAATCAACATTGACAAACGGTTGTCCACTTTGAGCTGAATCTTGTACCCTCTGGGAGGCTACGTTCTGTTGCACCCTGCATAAGAACACCTTTAAGTGCGAGATACTGGGCTATAGTAGATGTCCTCTTGATACATAGTGTTTTACCGTGTTTACTCAGGGTTCCAAACTCACCTTATAAATATTATGTCACTATATGGGGTTAACTAGTAGATGGTAGAGACGTTCCCTGCCCATGGAGAAACAACTCTGCTTGTGTGAGATCCAGCTTTATTGGAGGATACTGATGTTTAGTAACCTATACATGTCCCGGGCTTACAGTGTACCATATATCTGTCCTTTGCTTCTCAGTGTGCAATGTGTGCATGTTGTTATTGTAGTCTACAAGTATATGTCTGTTTGGAGAGTGCATTGGTTCGGCGTGCACGCCCGCACCTGCCTGCCACCATTCGTGCTGTTGACGGCTACTCCTCCATGGGACATCCGTATCTGCCATGGTCGACAGCCTCAACTCTCCAATACCATGTAGAAGCCATGTAGACCTAAATCCACATTGAATCACTGTCTATGAATGCCACAAATGTACTCCCATATAGAGCTGAGCATCTCAGCCCCGGCAGACCTCCCGGGCTGATTTCTAATCCCCAACTGCCTGGAGATCCCAGCGGCCAACGACTCATCCCCTTCCTGCATAATTACATTACGTCATGCCCTCACCCCAGGATCCGCAGTGTCTGCACTTTCTACCAATGAGAGCAGTGATGAGAGAATGTCACTGCGTCTTATGTTTTACTCTGGGATCCGCACTGTCTCTGCAATCCACCAATGAGAGCGGTGATGAGAGAATGTCATTGATCTGTTTGCGCACTATTTTGCTGACTACAGGATCCGCACTGTTTTTCCACGATAACTCATGCCTTGATCCGACCCTGGGAGCTCCTAATGTCTTTTCTGTCCCTGAACGGCTTTACGTGATACCTCTCTATGGCTGCCATTCCCATATGTTATATTATACGTTATTTATAAGTCAATAAATATGTCTTCCAAACGTTTCTGCTCTTCTTTGGTTTTCCACTATAACCCAGGACAGGGGGGTCCCCCGTAGATTCGTTTTATATACGAATCGTCCTCTCTAGATCTTACCTTTTTCTTTTACTTTGCTTCTATTTTGCCTCTATTCTACTTCTATTTTTACTTTTTCTTTCTCTCCTTTGGTTTCTAAATGCTCTTCATTACTTTTCTTATTTTGTTTCTTGTTTCTTTTCTCGCGCTTCTCTTTTCTCTCCTAATCTATGTTTTTGTTGCTTATATTTCGCTTTTCGTTTTGAATTCTAGTTTCTCGGCTGTTCTGCTGGCTTCTTGTCTTGTTTTCTTTTTGTGCCCCGGTTCTCCACCATCTGGGCTATAGTAGATGTCCTCTTGATACATAGTGTTTTACCGTGTTTACTCAGGGTTCCAAACTCACCTTATATTATGTCACTATATACTAGTAGATGGTAGAGGCGTTCCCTGCCCATGGAGAAACAACTCTGCTTGTGTGAGATCCAGCTTTATTGGAGGATACTGATGTTTAGTAACCTATACATGTCCCGGGCTTACAGTGTACCATATATCTGTCCTTTGCTTCTCAGTGTGCAATGTGTGCATGTTGTTATTGTAGTCTACAAGTATATGTCTGTTTGGAGAGTGCATTGGTTCGGCGTGCACGCCCGCACCTGCCTGCCACCATTCGTGCTGTTGACGGCTACTCCTCCATGGGACATCCGTATCTGCCATGGTCGACAGCCTCAACTCTCCAATACCATGTAGAAGCCATGTAGACCTAAATCCACATTGAATCACTGTCTATGAATGCCACAAATGTACTCCCATATAGAGCTGAGCATCTCAGCCCCGGCAGACCTCCCGGGCTGATTTCTAATCCCCAACTGCCTGGAGATCCCAGCGGCCAACGACTCATCCCCTTCCTGCATAATTACATTACGTCATGCCCTCACCCCAGGATCCGCAGTGTCTGCACTTTCTACCAATGAGAGCAGTGATGAGAGAATGTCACTGCGTCATATGTTTTACTCTGGGATCCGCACTGTCTCTGCAATCCACCAATGAGAGCGGTGATGAGAGAATGTCATTGATCTGTTTGCGCACTATTTTGCTGACTACAGGATCCGCACTGTTTTTCCACGATAACTCATGCCTTGATCCGACCCTGGGAGCTCCTAATGTCTTTTCTGTCCCTGAACGGCTTTACGTGATACCTCTCTATGGCTGCCATTCCCATATGTTATATTATACATTATTTATAAGTCAATAAATATGTCTTCCAAACGTTTCTGCTCTTCTTTGGTTTTCCACTATAACCCAATACCCACCAAGAATGGATAAGAATGAGGTGACGAGGACTGAATAATGTGCATAAACTGGATGGTTTACCTTTACTCCATAATTGAGGATGCCAGGTGGTGCCAGTAGAACTGAGTACTTGAAGAACAAGTAGCCATTGTCTACTCCAAACACCCATCCAACGTGTTCGATCTGTAGAAGAAAACAAACAATAAATTATGCGTATGGCTATGAAAACGGAAAACATCAACATTTTGGAGTTTTAAATGGATAATCAAGCAAACACCATCACAACTGACCGCTTTATCACAACCTTTACATCTGTAGGCCTTACGGGTGACAGCCTTCATGAACTAACCACTTAATTATCACATTTACTATGACTTTCAAATGGGGAAGATGACATGAAAGAAGAGTGTTTAGCTCCCAAACACCCTTTTGCTTAACAAATTTGAATTGTTTAGAATCTTGGCCTATAGACACATTTCCTTTTTTTTACAGCTCAAGACGTTATTTAACAAACGAGACAAGAAAGGTTTAAGATAATCATTTAGAACCTAAAAACCCTTTTATTTAACAGATTAAATCAAACTTAAAGCCAACTACTTACCACCCATACGTAGGCCCTCCAGAAGCTGAAGATGACCTTCATACCGGCCGGGCTCTGGGCGGCCGGCGGCACGGGGGCACTGGCCAGCTGTACCAGCACCACCGCACACACCATGAAACACACCACGTGACTGTGCTCCAACACCGACTTGAGACATCTAGGAGACATGAGTAAAACATTGAGTTAATTACATTGATATAACAATTACATTTCTTATCGTCGTTTCCACATAGAATCGGATTTACAATGTTGTTTGTTACAGGCTGATTTATGAGTAGGACGCCCAAAGCGAGTAGCTCATGAGTTACTCACATGGACGCCAAAAGTGAGTAGCTCATGCATTCATGGGTAATTCTGGGTAGGACGTCCAAAGCGAGTAGCACAGGGGTAACTCTGGGTAGGACGTCCAAAGTGAGTAGGTCATGAGTAACTCTGGGTAGGACGTCCAAAGTGAGTAGGTCATGAGTAACTCTGGGTAGGACGTCCAAAGCAAGTTGTTTATGAGTGGTGGGACGTCCAAAGCGAGTAGCTCAGGGGTAACTCTGGGTAGGACGTCCAAAGTGAGTAGGTCATGAGTAATTCTGGGTAGGACGTCCAAAGTGAGTAGGTCATGAGTAACTCTGGGTAGGACGTCCAAAGCAAGTTGTTTATGAGTGGTGGGACGTCCAAAGCGAGTAGCTCAGGGGTAACTCTGGGTAGGACGTCCAAAGTGAGTAGGTCATGAGTAACTCTGGGTAGGACGTCCAAAGCAAGTTGTTTATGAGTGGTGGGACGTCCAAAGCGAGTAGCTCAGGGGTAACTCTGGGTAGGACGTCCAAAGTGAGTAGGTCATGAGTAACTCTAGGTAGGACGTCCAAAGCGAGTAGCTCATTGCACATCAGCTCAGAGCGGTTTGAAATTTGCACCTGAATTTATATATAATATATGTAATTTTCTCTCTCAAATAACCACAGGTACATATTATTTCGATGGCACCCCTACATTTGCTCATACCTGTGGTTATTTGAGAGAGAAAATGACATAGATCACTACTGTTCTAGTCCCAGCCTTCTAACCCGGGTGCCTCCCAGTGGTCGAGCATTTCTGGGCTAATAGTTTAGCAACATTTTCCTTTCAATACATTCATTTACCATGTGGTGACCATACGAGGCATACACTGTAAACTCAGAGTGATTATCTTTAATAGCTTACATATTGTATGCAATAACACTAATACACCCATTAACACTTTGAGGACGCGATAATGTCTCGTGCTCCATGGTTATTGGTCATGATGCACCAAAGCAAAACCGACAAGTAAATCACTGGCACTGGTGCATCATTTCATTTGGTCCAGATTGGTGCATCATGACCTCACTATATTAGGAGTGTATGTATCAAACCTGTAGAACACGGTATTTAACATTTTAAATTGGCCAATGGCAGGGGCAGATTCGTGGGCGTCTATATCTCTTAGACCCAGAAATTCATGCTTTTTTCATGAATAAGATGTCTTTTTGTACCCCCAAAATACGCGAATAAGGGGGATATTTCTGAAAACTGAGAACGTGGGTCTGTCCCCTTTCGATTCTGAGTGCAGACCCTGGAGGAGCCTATAGTGACTGTTCACACAATGGCATCTCCATTGTCTTCAGGATTCTAACCTACCACATCACAAGAAGCATAGATGCAGCCCTGGTGAGTGACTGACCAGGGCTGCATTCATGTGGGCGTACCAAACGGTCATTCAATGGTGAAAAACGGGTCAACTCGTCCAGAAACACCCACATCTCAGCAAAATATTTCCCGTAATCACACAATCCCTATAATCACATATAGCTATAATCACCACTCTACACCGATGCCTTCTCCTACGTCCCTGTATGGTTGCATAACCGCTATAACACAAAGGACTTAATAATTGGCAATTAAATACACGCATATGAATTATCCACCCATATAGATGTGTATGGTTGCTCTTATATAAATTAACAGGCTATGCCCAGTAAACACACTTACGTTACTTAACGTTCAATAAACGTTATTTTAAAGTCTGAATTACGTAACTTTACTACGTTATTATAACGTCCAAATGTAAGGGTTGTTTAACGTTATTAATCCTAAATGAACGTTAATGAACGTTTACATACGTGATGTAAACGTTATTTTCAGGTTTATTTACGTAAACTAAAGTAACATAAATTGATTGAAACCAAAAAACATGATGCCAATACTATGATTTTTATGCCAGTATAACCAGCTAGAATTGGACCTCGTTTTTATACCAAAATATTTAAAAATAAAGTGTGGTTGTATTTAAAAACGGATTTTTTCATTTTACAACCGTTCTTAGCAGTTTATTATATACCCCCTGTTGTACACGAGTACACACTTTGCAACCTCCGAGAAGGGAAACCAAGACCTTGGGATATTCTGTCCTGTGCTCTACCGACTGTGCTAACAGGGCCTGTGTGAGCACATGGTCAAGGCTGAACCTGTCCATACAACAGTTGAATCTGTCTCTATATAACAGCATCTTATGCAAAGACTGCCCTCTATCATAGTTCCTCTGAAGATAATGATATAATGATATAGTTTTAAAAATAACACAGCCAAAGGCTGGTTAGCAGCTCCACCAGGCCCATACAAACCAAAACTGGAGCAACAGGGTCGACGGATAATGCTTAGATAAGATGAGGGACAACACAGGTGAACACATGAACACTCCCTCTGAATATTTGCCTTCAGTATTCCTGCTTTGATAGTGTATAGCCACAGGCCTCCTTAGCACAGTCGGTAGGGCAGTGGATTTAAAATCCAATGGTCAAGGGTTCTCTCAGAACAGGCAATATTTCTACTCATGAACATCACAGGAAAACGTAGTTAGCATTTACTCTCTGTTATTCCATTTTAAATTAAATATGTAAATGTTATCATATGGTTTCGAATCCTGTAACAAGCATACGTTTTTCTGTTTGAAAAACGTGTTATGTTAGGGTTGATGATATAGTTTTAAAACCAACACAGCCGAAGGCTGGTCAGCAGGTCCACAGGGCCCATACGGACAAAGAGGGATTTATCAAAGGGAGGGCACTTAGTGCATTGTAGATGGTAACCCACGTCATAACAATTACATTACCTAATTAAACGTGTAAATAACGTTTAATCAACCTGAAAATAACGTTCACAGAACGTGTATGAACGTTAATTAACGTTTGTTTACGTTTGATAACGTAGAGCAACCCTTACATTTGGACGTTTATATTAGGCCACTCAAAAAAAAAAAGTTGTTTCTCATCACCGCGCGCATCATAAAAAACATGATTTGGAGAAAACTTTTTTTTTTTTTTTTTTTACATTTTTGATGAAAAATATGCTAAAATTGCCAAAATATTGGCAAATTTGGTATCAAATTGAAGCTTATGCTGTCAGCAATGCAATCAGCTAGGTGTAACTTGCATTGTTACAACTTTTCCTGATCAATAAACTCCAAATTACTAAATTGTGAAAATTGATCGCAAAATGTCCAAATTTCCCTATGTAAATTGCCCCCGAGTAAAAAAAAAAAAAAATTAAATAAAAAACGCCCTCGTCATATTTTTCATTGCTTGGTGATGAGAAACAATTTTTTTTTTTTGAGTGGCCTTACGTACTGAAATTACGTTTAGATAACGTATGTGTGTTTACTGGGTGGTCAAATTAACTCTCTCTCTCTCTCTCTCTCTCTCTCTCCCTAGCCCCCCCCCCCCCCACAAAATGCAAACTTTGGCACAATTCCCTTGAAATGTTATTTGAACTCGGCCTCATAATTCATAACTGTCCAGTCACGCACTGGCTACATGAAGGCTAAGGTGTAAATTAAAAAAATAACAACAAGAAACCCACAGACGCCATACTCAGAAGACAAAAACCCGTCTACGTGAGGCCAGCCTTATGCAGCTGGTTTTCCCGTGGAGGGTCACAGTCATGGCTGCCACACAGGTATCTCAGCTAACAAACATACGTTATTTTACGTCAAATGAACGGTCTTAGCGTCATACAACGTTTGGCCATAGCGAGGAGCCATAGAGAAACGTTCTTAAACGTTGTATGAAGTGTTTTTTTTCTGTTTGATACGATGGCTGCCACACAGTAAGTGCCCAAATATATTTTCCCTGGTTATTCACTTTGGCCAGAGGAATATCATACGTAGTTGTTGTTTGGTCTACACATACACCTAACATATAGCATCTGTATCATGCAGTCTTTGCGAAAACATGCAGGACAGTGGCAATGTCCTGCTAAAAATGCCACCGGTCCAGCAGATTGACAAGTGTAGCAGGACCGAATGTCCAGTCACATGTCAGGCTTTTCTGAACTGAAATAATTTAGTTGGGTTTCTAAACCCGAAATATGTTTGTCAATATACTGTGTAAAACAATGTATTCATCCTGATTTGGCCATGAATAATTGCACATATAATGCACAATACTATCTTATAGTTAAAAATGCCTATCATCAAATATGTTGCTAGCTGGTCCTTCAAAAATGTAGCTGGTCCTGCAACATTGAAAATCTGCAGGCCAAATGTCCTGTGCGATGAAAAGGTTTTCGCAAAGACTGCCTATTATGATGCTAATGGACTACATACGAATTGCTAAATCGGGAGGGTTGTGGTGAGGGTAGATATTTCTATTTCTTTTTTTATCGAAAATGTTTGAAGGGAAAGAGTGTCAGCCTTTATTTTATATCAAAGGGGTATTTTTTGGGTCAACAAAATCGATGATTTTACCATTTAAACCGTATACTCTTCCTCTCAAAAAGATGTGGGAAGGGAAAAGTGGGTTTACACTGTCTGGAAAAGTAATATGAGTAAGAACTTGGCTAGATCATTTAAAATCACATTATCTTGAAGGAGGACTTTTACATCTTTTTAAAAAAGCCCCTATTGGAACCATGTGGAGGATACGGGATCTGCCGCCCAACCCCCGGTTTTTTTTTTCTTTTGGATGTATATGTTGTCTCATCTGGGTGTAGGGTATATATACTAAGACAAACCTCAGGTAGCATAGTTTGGGTATGTGACACTAGGTGGAATGAGCTACACATTCAGATCTTAATAATTAAGATTTAGAATTTAAAATTAAGATAACGCTCTAAACGTTTGTCCGTGCACCTAGGAGCAGAGATATCCGCTCTTTGCGTCTTTCGTAGAACCAGCAATGTGTGTGTCACCCAAGGAATACGTGTGTCCACGGCATAGGACATCGTTAATTTGCAATGTGATACAGTTCCAGGAGACAATATTCCGCGAAAACACATTTACGCTCTGAAATGACAGTACAGTATATTGATGGTCACCTAGGTAATGTGTTTGTAACAGTTCCACATGGGTCACACTTGTCCCTAGTGCTAGATGTCACCTGGGCCAGCAGTCGATGCTTTGGTAGACATTGTACAGGTGTCAATTATCGTGTCATGTTTTAATGGGGGCTAAACACTTTGTATGTTGGTTCACACGCTACACAACTATAGACTTCCGACTTTTTTTCTCCTGTTGGTAAAACAGGATGCAACAAAACTCTCGATTTGTATAGAAACAAATTCACAAAATCACAAATCACAATTGAAAGCCCTTTCTTGAGAAAAACTCTGAGGTTACCCAACTATGCCAAGACAATGCATATGATAACGCTTGTTCAAAACCAATAATTTCCTGACTAAATATGCAGGTTTGCCCTTTTAACACAGAATATTCGGTGTGCATTTTAGTCATTTAAAAAAAAGTAAAATATAAAGGTCTTATATCTGCCACGCACCACAGACTCTTTTAATCCTGATCTATCATTATAACTGTGTTTATAACCAGCTGACTACCACCAGACCGTGATATAAGGCCGTTTTATTTTGATTACTTGGATTACGGATCCGCCGCCGAGATTTTTGGCATTCTGCAAAAAAAAAAAAGTTTTTTTGTTTTTTTTTCCCTTCCCCATCCGAGATTTTATGAGAAATTTTACCCCCCCAAAAAAAGAAGTACATGTTGACCAGCAAAAGGTAGCAAAAGCCCGTAATCCAAGTTATCAAAAAAAGGTGGCCTAAGCTGCAGCACGTACTTTTGTTGGTACAGATAAAAGCATTAACACAGAGCGCTTTAAATCCCCACCTCTCCTATAAAGGCCCAGAGCGGCGGTTCTCGCTCAGCTTCGACTGTTACTGTAGGGGCAGCAAGCGTTTTTAACTTTAATCCACACAATATAGGACCAACACTGTTAGAAGTAACGGTCACTGAGCAGTATAGTATATTGCAGATTTACAGTCTGTACAAGACCTATTATAGTACTAGTGTAACGGAAGCAGAATCTACTGTTGATTTACAGTAATGAAAGGACGTATTTTGTGTTCTCTATTTAATTATGTGGGTTCGGAGCGAAGGGTGTGTGTGTGTGGGGGGGGGGGGGGGGGGGGGGGGGGGGGGGGGTGGTTGGGGTGGCGGGGGGCGGGGGAGTCACTACAATGTTTCCCCCGCCCCACCCACCTGGCTCTGCAATGTCAGAAATGAGTTGGAGTTTTTAAAATTGTATTTGGCAATGAATCCATTACATTTACAAGTAATGTCTTTCGAATACAGTCAAAGTCGGCGATACTGTTATAGTGTCACACCCTAATGTGGATTTAGATTGCTCATATATATAATTATCTAAGTCAGCTAATGGCCGCATAACCTTTAAGGAGCGCATATATATGCTTTAATTGTCACGGAGAATGAAACCAGACCCGGTGAGTAACAGTCTCGGACCCCGACTGTATGTAATGGGCCTTTGTGGTTTTATCAAGGCTGACATGGTCGACAAAGGGCATAACACTTTAGGGAATGGTCATTATTTAATGACAGGGGGGGGGGTATATTTATGAAATATCAATATCGCCCATGTCACCTTTATGACCCATGTCTCATATAAGAGCCTGCGCCATATAAACTTTATATAGTTTTCCCATGTCACCAAGCCCATGTCACACGCGGTATATTTAGGGAAATGGTCATGTCACCATGTCGAATGTAGTGGTCCAGACCCATTATGGTACATTATGGGGTATACTGTTAAGTGAAATAGCTAGGCAATTGCTAGGTAAATTGTAGATAATATTTCAATGAACTTACCTTGGTTGGCACCTCATGTTGTCAACGTTCTTATAATCCGTCTCTGTTAAACTCCCGTGAAATTACTAAACACAGTCTACTCCAATGGATGTATGTGTTTGGGCCCCTACCCCATGTCTAGTATAGGAGCTCCTCCAGTGTGGACGCTGTTGGCTTTCACACGCATAAACAGGGTAGTGCGGTAACCACCGGGCTGGTCTACACCCAAACACTACACATGTATTACCTCACACTTAGCCACAGCTCCAAGGGAATATAACAAGGCTTTACTGAAACTCATATATCTATATCTATATCATAAAGTGAATATTTGTTGGTCTTTGAAATTGTTGGTCCCGCTCCTGAGTCTCAGTTTCAGAGTGTCCGCGTCTTTGAAATGTGGCGGTATAAACCCCTTTGATATACTGTACAGTCTGTAGGCCCACTGCTGTATGGTAAACCATCAGATACAGATACTGTAGGCCTACACACTGGCCTGAAAACGTAAGAATAATGTTATTGTGTGAGTGCAGAGGTACATACATGTACAGACCTATAAAAAGTATAATCCCTACTTGTGTGGTCACTGCATGGTACTATAACCGAATAGGAGTGTAGTTTGGGTTCTGAGGTAAAGGAGGGGGTGGGGGTGACCAAGACCTGTACATGTATAGGCAAGTACAGCACCGTATGTATTATATGTGGTATTTGACCTGTAGCTTCCGACCTAACCTCAAGGTCATGCGGGGATTAGAGGTCATGCACAGAGTTCAAATCACTCTGGGACCAGTCAGTCTGAAGTAGTGTGTCTAATACCATTTAATAGATGTATATGGGAGATATTAACCGAGGGAAATTATCATTTCGGGGACGGCATGGGCGGGGGGTATCCATATCCTGTCGTACCAGCATGCGGAAATGGGGGGGGGGGGGGGGCTCCCTTAAAATATACATATTCCTACCCATCCGTATTCCGCCCGAATTCTGGAATTATATTGGCTGATTCTGGGGTCGAGACAGCGTCTTCTTCTTCAAGGCGTGGGGAGTGCGCGGGAACTTTTACTCTCTACCACACATTATTTACAGGATAACATGCTTTTGAGGAGGAATTGAGCAAAATAAAAATAAAAGACATAAAAAATATAATTATATTATTCTTGGTCTCCCTTAACTGAACATAAGTGTGATTAGTGAAATTGATAGACAAAAAAAAAGCTTTAGCCCTTTCCTTTACCCAATGGAGTTACCAAGATTTTATTTCTTCCCTTCAACTTTTTACACTGTTCTCATGCGGTTAATACTTGATTCATGTACATCGGCCTATAGTTATGGATGTATCGTTTTCCCTGGTGACAAATAATATCCGGTTTGTTAATTCATAATTGCCTCATAACTACAGGTGTAATACGTCATCATGCCCCCCCCCCCCCCTCTCAGGTGGACAGCGGTTAATCACAATGATTGTCCTGTGTTCGTTAGGCAATAAAAAAAAGTGCTAATGTAGCTGTTTGTCATCATATAATTATTAGCCAATGTACCCCCCCCCCCCTTTCCCCATCTACACACACCTCCGATGACACCTCCTACCCATACTGTACCATACTGCACGACACCTATAATTAAGCACGACAGGTGTAAGGCACAACGCTACTATCATCCCAAATTACATCCACCCCTTGAATTGTACCTGACTTATGACGTCACAACATGGGAGCAGGGAAGGAGAGACGAAACAGGGAAGATGTGCGTGGGTAGATTTGCGAGGTGGTGGGAGTGGGTGCTTGGGCGTTATATTTTCATAATTGTTATATTATGATTGAATACAAATCATAATCATCTTCATGATATTCACTCGATTGGCAACTTACTTATAGGTACCATCGTTGGCTTGTATGATGGAGTTATGTGATATGATAAAATATGTTGATTTTATAATCATGGATATAAATAACAACATATTCAAAATCATGTTAGTATACATTAAACAATATATGGGGGAGCAGAAGCTTAAGTTGATATCAGCATTGGGCATAGGCCATGATAGGGGTGGTCATATTCTCAATTGAAGTGGCATTCTCACCGAGCGTTTCCCACTCACAATTCTAGTACTGTTCTGGTCTGCTATGTGGTAAGTGCGAGTGGTGAGAATGTCCCTTTAACAACAGGGGCGGGAATGGCTGTTGGGAGGGGAATCACACAAATAGTGACTCCCTCGAGGGTGGGGAATGTCTTTGTATGAAGGCGGTCAGCTGCGATTTATTTGAACCCTGCTGGGGAGAGGTAGACGGGGGGGACAGCTAGAGGATTTATACACATGTAGTGCAT
>OX381714.1:34825598-34854209 GCA_947462335.1 Harmothoe impar
TAGCACCCAGACTTTGGGAGAATCATATAACCCTCACTGGGGGCCTGAATGCTCCTAGGTAAAAACCCTCGGATAACCCGCATGTAGGGGTGCTTGTTTAATAGGGAGAAGGAGTGTATGCAGCATGGAACCTTTATTATCATTATGCATGTCGCCTATCCATGATACCAGTTAGAGATGAGTCATTATAATAGACTTCAATACTCTGGAGGAGGGGGGGTATTGACTTTTGTTACGTGATTAGGGGGGGGGGTAATGGCCGAGTGTTACAATGTGTTACAGGGGGAGGGCAGGGGGTCCAAAAAAGGCCCAATATTATGTTACGTAGGGCCTAATATTTGAGTGGCCACTAAAGTGAGGTTTAACTAAACTGCAGCTTTAATTTAAGTGATTTCATATAATATGCATGCACAGGGAAAACAAGTGAATCAAAGAGCAAATAGGTTGGTATTGTCCCTCAGCAACAAGAATACCTCAAAATACCTAAAAAAAATGGTGGTAATATTTCTTGGAAGGTAGTTCCAACATATAAACTCTGATAACTTTGTAAACTTTGAACTTTTGAGTAATGGTGGAGGGTATTCAAAAAAGTTGGCCAGTACATTCATGTTAAAAAAGGAATTTAGAAAAAAAAACGACCTACCGACCCTACATTTCCCTCCCATGTTACCTGAAACAAACCTTCTTTTTTTTGGCCTTGCTGCAGATTTCTGGTGTTCTATGACCTGTTGCACCCCCGGGTGGATGGAGTGTGGGCCCTCTTAATATTCTTTTTCTTTGCTATAATTCCCCTATACATGTATATAAAACGGCATTATTTGGGACCAGCAAAATAACCCATTAAATTAGGCCTGAGTGCTCACCGGGAACAGATAAACCAAAAGAGGCTATCTAAAAATATGTACTTTTTTCAAAGTTATCTCGATTTTTCTCCAGGAACCTCACTAAATCATTATTTACAGAAGGGCATGTGCAATGCTACCTCTCCCTATCAAACTAATATTTGAGATCCAGCTTTATTTAAAAGGAAATCGATTATATAGTACCCATAATCTCACAGAGAGTGCCAGGATATGCGAGGAAGAGACATCCAGGCTATTTCCTAATACATGCCTACGTCATACACATATATTGATAAATTAATATCATGAGTGTTATTTAGCTGCAGGATGCCATCTGTAATGAATTTATTAACTGATGTGTGAATGTTCCTAATGCCTTATTGGTTGTCATCCTTCTTCCCTTTTTTTTCTCCTGTTCCCACCTCTTCTTTCCCTGACTCATCTTTTTCCTTTGGGGTTCTTGCATCATTTCCGTCTTCAACTTATTCTCCCCCCTCATGTTTATGCATTCATGGCAGTTTATTTTCCACCTCACTTCTCACCCTTTACTTGCTTCAAGAAGCTCCTCCATCTTAGTATTATTTTTCTTTGCTATAATACACTATTAAAACCTGAGTCATACCGGAAATCTCCTGTGTACAGAGGGAACATGTTATGGAACGTGCAACCTGAATGGCTAAAATCTAGTCTCACCAAGGCACAATTCAAACGAAACATGAAAAGGGTACCAAACCTACGGGATAAGCATCCTTGAGTACTGTGACTAACAGTCGGTAACATGCACTGCGCGGTATTGTCGTCAGTCCAAAATATTATGTATCTTTATTGTGTTAACTTACTTAGCGTGATGTTGGAATATTATTGACACATGCCTGATTCGCTTGAAAGCAGAAACAGATCTATTGTTCATGAAACTGAGCATTATTGTTTGTTTATTGACACTTGTATGTTAATCTTGATACTGAAAGGTTGAAAGATTTGCCTATCTTGTGAAAGATTTGTCTATCTTGTGATTATGTACCTCTCTGTGTATTACCTCTATTTCTATATCATCACCACCATTCCTACCTGCATATCATAACCTCTGTATGTATTGTAGAATATAAACTCTATCCTAGTGATATGTGAAAATGGTTACATGCTTATTCTACAGTGGATTTCTTGGATCAAAATATTATCAGAAATGTACCGCGTCTACGCACGTGTTTTTCTGTAAATAAACGAGTGCGTTCAGTGCTCATTGAACCAAAAAAAACAGTCTGTTGTTGTTGAAGGGTTAACCAATAAAACACATCTATCAGCAGAGAGTAAGGTCACCTCCTTGTTCATTCTTTCTCACAATGTCACAACCACGTACCTCCCACCACTACACTCTCCAAGCAGATGGTTAGGAAATATTTCTAACCTTATATCTTACTTAAAATCACTACATAAAGAAAGATAGACTGATTAGGGATAAATTGGTGTATTTAGCGAAAGGGTCCCTGACTCTGGACAAGTCGATGCGAATGTATCATGTAGATGGAGCGACTGCCAACCGCAGAAGGGAGATTGAGTTGGAAGGGTCAGTGGAGAAACTCAATGTAAAGTGTAAGAGAGACACATCTATTGAACCCTGACAAAGGGTTCTTGAGGTAGGCTATAATTGTGCAATTTCAGCGCCTGCAAGCATCTGGCCAATTTGGATTCCCTGCTGACCATTTACGGTCAGCACAATATTGCTTTAATGTTAATGTGTTTATGTGCAGTTTTGTTGTCACGAATGTAGCCCTGCTGAATTGAGTTTGAACCTGAAAGAAGTTATGGTGAGTAACTCGCCAGTGCTGCATTTCAATATGCATCATACTAATGCGTCGGGTGTGTACCAGCCGTGTCGGCAATGTGCATGCACACAGTCATGTCGCGTTAACGAGTTATTCGCCAACACTGTGTTAATTAAGCACCTGGCAGTACCTGCACCATTGTACCCCTTTAAGGACGAGGTAGTGAATGATTTAATGTAATATTATCACCTGTTGATTGGCACCACACGCAACCTCCTCCCCCCCTCCCCGGCTCCCCAGCATCTCTTCTCCCACCTGACCTTCACTTCTGACGTCTAACCTGCACCTGCTAACAGCTTCCTGTGCAGCACAGCCTATATAAGTGCGGCACCAAGACACAGGCAGTCACAGAGCATGCGCAGAGCCTGCTGAGAGGTGCATTGGACGCTGGGACACGACGACGACGTACACGACGTGACGGCAGCCTGGTGGAACATAGTCCATACATCACCTACAGCATCTACATATAGTCTCACAGTAGCAAAGGTAAGTCTTGAAGCTTTACTGTCACTAGATTTTCAGATTTATATATATATATATATAAATAAATAAATAAATATAAATATATATATATATATATATATATATATATATATATATATATATATATATATATATATATATATAATTGTGTATATATATATATATATATGAAGAGTTTGGATGCAAAATGACATAAGCGCCATTTCCAAAAAAGAGACAAAAATCTGGCAAAAAGATTGATTAGGGGTGCTTAGATATAACTCACAAACTATTTTTCCAAGATTAACAATTTTCATCGCATTAGGGTCTACTCAGTACACAATCTGTTACCAAATTACTAAAATTGACCCCAGGGTGGCTTTACAAAATGCACTATATGCTTAAATTTTGGGATGGATTTATGTCGTTTTGCATCCAAACTCTTCATATATATATATATATATATATATATATATATATATATATATATATATATATATATATATATATATATATACATTTATTATTATTTTACTTTTTTTTGGGGGGGGGGGTTGAAAACGTCTTTATTGTCTCCAACAAGTTTACATGGATGTGATTATAGACATTTTTCGGCGTTCGTTATGATATAGATAGGTGCGATCAAACTATTAACATTGTATTACGTGGTGAAATGACCCAAGGATACTGAAATTGTAGAATGAGAAGAATACATGTAATTGAAATAGAGATAAACTTTTTTTTAAACACCAGAGAAACAACAGCATGTACGAAAAAGTCCAGCAGAACTATGATTTAGGAGATATAAAAAGTGTCCGCCCTCGAATCAAAATCCATGAAACCCTTTCGCTGAATCATAATTCAGCTAACAAAAGATGCTGTTTTACGTCAACATAACGTTTTTTAACGCTATACAATATTTGGACATACTAATTAAGCCATAGAGAAACGTTCTGAAACGTTCTACGACGTCCATTTTATTTACTGGGGACCACACCCTTAATGAGACGAAGCCATACCTATCACAGAGTAACCAGCAAATAAGAAAATTCCAGCCTGCATGCCAGGCCATTCCAGAAAATGTTGAGCAGGCTTATATTCACATACATTTTATTACTATCATTAGGTTGCTCCCTCCTACACACATATTGACCTGTAATTTGATCCATAATTGCTGAGGGGGTGGTCAATTAAGCTGTCAACAAGAAGATGCCTTTCAAGCAACCCATCCCTAGTTAGAAAGGGGAAAACATGGCCGACATTACAGTATCCCTTTCCAATATTCGATATTGGAAAGAGTGGGGGGTGGGGGCAGGGGGTTATTTGTCGGATATTTGAAAATTCAACTTGGTCTCCCCTTGAGTGGTCCAGAGTGTAAAAATGTTAGAGACCCCTTAAAGGGACACAGCAGACTTGATCACTTCGCAGAAAAATAAAAGCCCATGCATTGAGAGGTTGTGGATGTGGTACATTTTGTATGATATTTTAAGGCGGAAGTCCGGCGAGTATGACAATATTTCCATATATCTGCACAGAGAAAAGAAGTAGAATCACTGTGACTCCCGACTTGATCACTGAGGTAACTCTCCCCAGGACTCTGATGTGACTCCCTAACATTGACAGGACTCTATAATAACTCTATACTGACTCCTATTCTAAGACTCCCTAATGATCGGGAGTTACTTTAGAGTCCTGGGGAGAGTTACCTCAGTGATCGGGGCTGGACCCTCATTTGAGAGTTACAATGATTCTACTTCTTTTCTGTGTGTGTCGCTCTTGAGGCCTGGCATTGAGGCCTCCCTGCAAGGGATATACATGCATTCGGGACTAAATCGTTTTCAGACATGATCTGAGTCAATATAATGTTAATGGCATAAAAGTCTTGCTGTAAATGAAAAAGCAAATGTGATGACCATTACATTACATTACCAGTAATACATTCTTAGACATGTTAGCAGCGTCCACATACTTTGCACCTTTGCACTTGGAGGCCGTGGTCGAAGTCGGTTATTACTATACATTCAATTAGTACCAGTTAATAAATAGGAATATTGCCTGTCACCTTATTGACAACCCAAATTACCCATCCCTACCAATAAAAAAACTCATTATCTTATTCATTAGATACTCGGACTACATGCCTATCACCTAAAGGCCTAAAGTCATAATTATGTCATAATAATATACAAGGCATACAACATCTAGGCTAAGTTAAACACACCATCCATGACGAGGACTTAAGTTAAGCCGAAGCTCGAAATTCTGATACTAGTACTAAATAACCTTGCTTCTTGAAAACCAGGTATGGATCCGAATCTGGGAGTGTTCAATACATTTATAAAACTAGAAACATCATATAATATCATGGACATCCAAGTAATGTCTTATGCATAGTACACGCTACACTGAAAATTATGAATATCAAATGTTAGTCTAAAGTTAGTAGGTTGTACTAAGGTTTTACTAACTTTTGTACAATCATTAGCGAAAAATATGTGCCCAAAGTTTCTATCCCATCTTAGTGTTTTGCTGCTAACCCTTAGCTAAAAGTTAGCATTGCCCAGGTCACCTGATCTTATGAGGCTACCATAAAATCCTGTGTACACCCGCATCTCACATATAACCCACACCCCGACTTTGGGAGAATCCCATAACCTCTTTCTAGGGCCTAAAAATTATGATTTTAGTACTGTACTATACTTTCAAAAACCTTTGTATTACCCATCCCTAGACCTGAGAATATTGTATAACCTGCACTAGAGGTTTGGTTATAGTATAACCCACAGGTTACACACAGGAATTTACGGTAGTCATTTATTAGTGATTAGAACATCTGTTACCAGTCAGTGGCATGGCCCTGGTTAATATGCAACAACAACAGCATGAGTTACCTGTACAATGGTAACTCCATCCATTGAAGCCAGTTTGTCTACATAACAAGTATTGTCCTGTAGAAGTGGCCATATAGAGACTTGAGTCTGTCTTTGATATATGCATTTTTCAAAAACACGAAAAAGGTGTCCCATTCAGAAAACCTCATTGGAATAGGTTGATCAGTTTTTTTTTTTAATCTGGCTATGTAGATACATACATACCTTATGTTACACCCCATATCATATTCAAAATTAGAAAAGGTTACCTCTTAGCATGATAACAAGTGCAATTACAATCTTATCATACAGATAAATATCTCATGATTTGCTTGTGCTGTCACCTGGTGTGAAGTTCCTGTGGGTAGCTGGTTAGTAAAAAGTTAGTCATAGTTTGTCAAAATCTTAGTTCGATTTAATAATGCTGATAAGGTCCATTTCCCAGCGGTAACTGCTTAACACAGGAACCCCGTACCGACCATGCTGATAAGTTAGTGGTTTTGACTAAGATATATTAGCATTGACTAACCCCCAGAATTTTCAGTGTAAGGATAGCTGGCAGATTGGACATAAACTATGCATATCTAATTGGATGAACTGAAAGATACTAAATCTGTGCAACGGTTTCATCTGATCAAATTGCAATAAATATTCTCAAAATATCCCTTCATTTTTAAACACTCTAGAATCACTTCATAAAAATTAGATATGGATCAACCCTTTTGTAAAAAAAAGTGTTGAGGAGTCAAGATAAACAGGTTCTTTAAGAAATGGCATGGGAACATCGTTCAGCCTGACTCCAGTCACACATGGTGAAATTATGACTCTCTTTAGAGAGATGGACTCCGGTAGGACTAGGAGAGTCAGATTCCAGTTTGGCAGAACTAGAATTGCAAATAGTTTTACCATGGTAGTTTCACAGATCCAACTTTCAGTTTGTGTTAGTCTTCCAGCTTTTGAAAACCTGAATTGTTACATATATAAACTCATTATTTAATTCATGTATTTTCCAGGTAGCCTACATGAACATGATGTTGGCCCGTGGAGAGTCTGTGCTTTTGGTACTGGCCATTATCATGGCCGGCTGCTCGTCTTCGCCACTCCCACAGCGTATCCATGAATCCATAGGAACAGCCAATGACAACCAATATGCAAATGAGCCAATCAATGATAAGGCTGTCCTCCATATTCTGTTCACACGGTTGGAGGGTTTACTGGCCGAATCAGCTGAGATAGTCTCTGTACTACAACGTGCTGAACCCATTGTGAGTTTGGATCCCTTGGACACTTTGGCTCAAAAACTTGCTGGTTCTGAATCACAGCCAGATATGCTGAGGGCTAAGATGCATCGTGTGTCCACCATACATGATGGGGATAAGCCACAATATCAGCTTCTCGCCTCCGTCATCGCTAGTTTGAAGAGGGCTGACAAAAATCCTGTGAATGATCCCACTGACCGGCCATATCACATACTTGGAGAGACAACCTCTCTGAACCCCTCAGCTGAGGATACTGAAGACGCAGAAAGAAGGTCTGTCATTAAGAAGAGGGCACCTACCCGGTTGTCAGTGAACGTGGCACTAGGAACCCTGTCAGACTTACTCTCTACAGTAAATACCAGAAGGATGTCTGCACGTGCGCGCAATGGATATGGCCGGCTGACCTCTCTGGGTCGCTAATCATTGCACACATATTTATGGCAAGCAATATGTTCAGAGTCTTTAGAATCTATATCAAACATAGAGACTCTGATATTGATTATCAAATATCCTATATCAAAATGGAGAAGCTCTAATGTCAAATATCAAAACTTATAAGTTATATATCAAAATGCTAAAACTGGATCTTTGACTCCTTAGATTTATATTAGAATAAAGAAGCTCTAATATCAAATATGTAAACTCAAATATCAAATATTATAACTGGATCTTTGCGCCCTAAGATTCAAACTTCAATATCAAAGTTTTAAAGTTTGATATCAAAGTTTCAAAACAATGATATCGACGATGAACATTGGCTTGCCACAGTGATCACTGAGTTGCCAACCATTGTGTTCAAAGATGACCAAAGATAAATCTGCTACACCCCAGGGCTCCACCCTACAGGAAGCAGCCATACTAGGTTAACTGGTTCTAGCACAAGATATGTAGTTTAGAATAAAAAGAAAATACCCCAATCCCAAGTGCTAAAGCAAATCTCTATCATGTATGTTATGCCCGTTAAGTGATTTTTGCATTGTTTCATCTTTTTCTCTGTCCATTAAGTGCTTTGGTAAATGTTCTGATTCTCATTCTGTGAAAAGATTAATTATCTTGTCAATTATTGTATTCAAATGACAAAGACTTGAAGTTACAATATACTGTTATGACTGAAGAGATGAAAGATAATGTGTGCCAAAGGCCCGGCCAAAGGTCTTAGATAACATGGTTAGGTTAGATATCTGCTTGACATGTACTTTAATTACCTACAATTATATAAGAGCCTTTGTGTACATATTGAATTATCATCAGGATTTGCCATTTCAATACACCTAAATGAATATCTAAAGGACATAATAACTTTGAAACGATCATCATACCCCATCCATCATCTCATAACCTGTACATGTTACCATATTAAAACGATCTAAACTAACGATTCAGATTGTGTTGTTCTTGATTTCCTGACATATTTGGGATGGGGGACCAGAACTATCTGGACCCCTTGGGAGTGGGTATTAAACCATACCAAATGTCACCCTCTTTAAGTAAAGATAGGGTGGCCGGAGGGTCTTGTTGAACGCCCAGTTCGGATCTGATCCTATGTTAAACGACCCTTTCACACTGACTTCCCATTTCGGCTATGTAGCAGATAGAGACTTCTAGTAACTTGGTATCAAGAGATATCAACGAAATTCGTTTTTTGTTTGAAGTGTCTTGTATGCAAGTATGCCATGGGGGGCCCTGTAATTATTTTACACAATTATATCTTTATCAGATCTAAAATTCGTCATTTTTAGCTCAATTATTTTTCTGGAAATCTTTTACGGCAGACTACTGAGAATGGAGCTAAATCAATTGAAAACTATGCATTTGGAATGACCACAAATTTAACAAATTTAATGTAAAATTTGGCACAAAAGTTAGGAATAGAGAATATTTCCTATAGCGCACACCCCCCTTTTCAATCCCTATCCGCCACTGTGATCATTGTCAAACAGTTATGTGCACAAAGGGTAATAGGTCATGACTATATATAGTTCATTGGTCAAGCAATAGATGGCCACACTGAGTAACCATAATCACCCATGTAGTAATTATACAGATCCACAGTGGGAATATTAGAATCTGTCAGAAGGGTTGTGCTGTTAACCCAGGTAGCACCTTACATAAAAGTAACTAGTAATTTCATGATATCATTTTTCGTTCCCAAGATGTCACATACGCAAGAAGTTTTTACGTGTCCTTTTGCATGGGTTCTTGATGTAACAATATTTATGTGTATTTTATATAAACATATTCATATAAAAGAAACATATTCATCAGTGATACCTTTGGACTTAACAATAATGGCATATATATGACTACCGTAAATTCTCGCGTATAAGCCTAACTCGCGTATAAGCCGCACCCCTAACTTTGACAAATTATATAAGCCGCAGAGGGCGTCTGAATGCTACGATTTTGGTACTGTAGTATACTGATTAAAACTCTTGTATAAGCCGCACCCTATATAGGCATGTTTGGTATCAAAAGAAAGCTGAGTCTGACTCGTGTAGAAGCTTCTACGCGAGAATTTACGGTAGCTGTAAAAGATGTCTAAAACATGTAAATGTAGACACGTCAAAAAGATGTGATATGGAGATATCTACAAGCATGTTCTAGGGATGACATTTATACCAGTTTTGAGTATACCCCCTCCCCAGTAGTGATCATAAATCAGATAGGATAATTAGGATACCTCTGAGGGAGATTGTAGACATCATAATTATAGTTATGTCCATTTTATGTCAATGTATGCCATGTACACAGGCACTCTGCATAGGAAGCAAACACCTGCTCTGTGAAAGACACTTTGCAGGCATTTTCCATTCCATACAGACACATTTATCCTAGCCAGGAGGCCCAGATGTGATATCAGCCCAAAACCAGAATTTCTTCTTATACAATCTCAAAGAACACAGAAAAGGTGTCCACCCATGTGCCTTGGTTATCCAACTATATTTCAACTAGTCACTGTAACACAAGTGACACCTTATATATCACAGAGGAAATTTAGTCCAACCTTGTCCCTCATTGTAGTTTATACAATTAATTTGATCCAACTTTTCAATGAAGAATAACTGAATGCTGATCAAAATGTGACAGCCTTGCAAAATGAGACCCCTAGTGTTGGAGTTCAGAACTATAATAGGTCATATTCTGACAAGATTGTGACGTCAAAATAATAGGAGTATGGATTTATTCCAATATAACATATTTATGACATCACAATCTTATCAGAATATGACATCTATGAGTCGACATTACTATATCCTATCATAGTTCTGAGCTCCAACACTAGGCGTCTCATTTTGCAATGTGATCACATTTTGATCAGCATTCCCCCATTCTTGATTAAAAGTTGGATGAAATCAATTCTATATACTGCAATAAGAGACAAAATTGGACTAAATTTCTTCAGTAACATTTAATGTGTTACTTGTGTTACAGTGACTTGGTGAATTATAGTTGGACAGCCAAGGCACATAATGGGACACCTTTTCTGTGTCCTTTCAAATTGTATAAGAAGAAATTCTGGCTATGGGCTGATATTGGCGTAGCCTTAGCGGCGATATACGCCTGCCGGTCCCTTCGGGACCGGAGTGAAAAGCAAGAAGAATGGGCTGATATCACATCTGGGCCTCCTGGCTAGGATAAATGTGTCTGTATGGAATGGAAAATGCCTGCAAAGTGTCTTTCACAGAGCAGGTGTTTGCTTCCTATGCAGAGTGCCTGTGTACATGTCATACATTGACATAAAATGGACATAACTATATGATGTCTACAATCTCTTAGATTTATCCTAAATATCCTATCTGATTTATAATCACTACTCGGAGGGGGGTATACTCAGAACTGGTATAAATGTCATCCCTGCAACATGTCATGTACATATCTCCATATCACATCTTTTTGACATGTCTAAATGAAGAGTTTGGATGCAAAACGACATATCTCCATCCCAGAATTGAAGCATATAGTGCTTTTTGTAAAGAAACCCTGAGGTCAATTATTGTACTTTGGTAACAGAGTGTATACTAAGTAGGTCCTAATGAGATGAAAAATTATAAATTTTGGAGAAATAGTTTGAGAATTATAATTCACTATCCCTAATCTATATTTCTGTCAGATTTTTGTCCCCATTTTTAAAATGGCGCTTATGTCGTTTTGCATCCAAACTCTTCAAATATATACGTTTCAGACATGTTTTAGGCCTACAGCTGGTCAATTATATACATCATTATTATTAAGTTCAAACATATCGTTGTTATGTATTTTTTTAAATGTAAATATACTTATGTAAAATACCCATGCAAAGGGACACGTAAAAACTTCTTGCGTATGTGACATCTTGGGAACGACAATTGACATCATCCAATGATGTCACAACCAATCAGAAAATGATGTAAAAATGATGTAATTTACATGAGTTTTGCTAGCTGGGAAGGCATTTGTAACCAGCTGTCATTCCTGTAATATTTAGCGTATTGTCATAACAGTGATAGATTATCAAATGTGAATGAGAAGGTTTTGAGGATATGCAATGCATGGATAAGTTGGCGGTGTTTTAGAAAAATGGTCCGGCCACCCTATGAGTGACCCCGCTGCACAATCCATGGGAATACACGAGTGAGTCTTAATCAAGTCTTAACAAGTCTTAATCTTAAAAGTCTAAGACTTATTAAGACTAAGACTTTGAGACTAAGACTTAGTAAGACTTGATTAAGACCCGAAAGTGGGTCAGGGGTGCTGGAGTAAACCAGGAGATAGGGGGTGATGCAACCGTGCTCCCTGATTGGCTCCCGTGAGCTGTGCAGCCAGCCTTGTGGAACTATATTAGCAAAGAAGCTAGTGTGTTCATAGGGGTTGGCCCTGATACATAACCTTATCTATCAAACTAAACACACCTATTTGCTTGTTTTTCTTGTTTTCATAGACTTAAGTTTATCCCTCAAAATACTTTTGATGACATTCTGTGTGACTGCGACCATTGGTTTGTCTGTCCACTTTTACACCAGCTTAGTACATGTATGGTGCAAACAAAGCTAGGAATCAAACCTGGGTACCGCATTTAATTTCTACAAACCTCTCCTGTTCCAACCCCGAATGGTCACAGAATCCCTATTTTACATAGCTACTAGGATACCCATCCAAACCTTACCTTATCTCATGTGTGCCTGGACGATTTTTTCCACGTTGGCACCAGTATAGTATTAGTATTGCACAGGCCAAGCCAGGAATCAAACCTGGGTACCACACACATGGATTTGACCCTCGCATGACATAAATGATCCCCCCCCTCAATATAATTACTCTATAGAGATGAAGCTGGGGTGGTAAAGTATTGGGTCATCAATGTGATGACCTTATGTCATCAACTGGGCATTATGACCTGACCTCATCTGGAGTGATGTGTTCTAAACCTGCCTAGGTTTTCAGTGTACCTGGGTACATTCAATATGGTTGCAAAATGAACAATGTTTCAGTTTTATAATGGCAATTTCAACAATATCATACAGAATAAAAGAAACAGTATTCCAAAGGTTGATTAGCTATTTATTTACACAATTATAGTACTTCAAATTGACTGTACTGTAACACATTGTTGCGTCCCACCTCTACCCCATTTTAAACCTGGGTTAGGTCAGCGAATTTGTAAACCACAATACCCAAATCAACAGCTATTTCTTTTTTGACATATCATAAAATACATATCGATTTGACAAATAACTATGACAAATATTTCCGTGCAGAAATTCTTAAAGATATAATACTGACTTGGCATATTCTAAGCAGATCTGTCTCTCCAGCTCAGTCCACTCACAAATTGAGGGACCAACTACTATCGCATAATGTTACTAATCCTTTCATGATACAAACAAGATGCCATTGGAGGAGTAATGCTACCCTACCCAACATAGACATAAAGCTGACACATCATGAAGTACACGTTACCAACTTAATTGTATACACAACACAAATCCAAATTTAAAGATGCAGATGACTTGCCTGCACAGCTAACTCATATTAAAGGAGGTGGAGTAATTTAATATGAAAATGTTGCGATCTTAATACTTTCATCATTGGCTACATGGTAGACTGTATTGTGGAAAGTGGGGATTTTGATAAACACTCATGGTATCTTGGTTGATTTGTATTTAAATTATTTTAAGTATGAAACGCCGATATACCTCCGATGTACAGACCATTCATTTAGATATATAATAAGTGCTTATCCGAAGGTTTATTCAAATGTCACGTAACTATTATAATATATCAAAGATGTACTTATTTACACCACTGTCATGTAGATGCTCTCTCAACTGTCAACATTTAAGCCATGAAGACACACACGTACTGTCAGTCCATTCACATACAAGTCTTATCCCCCCTATGCTTGAACTGTGAAGGTCAAATATACATGGCAATACATAAATAGATACTCACATAATGTTACAAATAGAATGTCAACTAAAGTAATTTCTATATAATATTATGTTTACTACTTTGTATTAAATTATTTTAAAGATCAGCTGAAGTTTACACAGGTATGTCGCTTGTGTCAATCTCATCGTCGGCAGTGTCTGTACCGGGTGCAAGTTCTTTTATTTCCCATGACACATGACTTACAAAGTGTAGCTTATACCAGGGGCTCTCGAAGAAGAGGTCCATTGTTCCATTATTGGACTTCTTGCACCGCTCCTTGAAGTCAGTGCCAACTGTGAAAAGCAAAAATGAGAATTAGAGCTGCTTTTAACTAAATCCGATAATCAGTTGTGGGTATGTGGACATGATCGCAATTGTGAAATCAGATTTCATTGTTTAAATTGGAGCATAGTATCCCAGACATTCAAATGATTTCTGTCCAACACGATTCACACAATAAATCTATGAAGTGAGATATAATTGAAGTTCATTTAACAGTCAACAACTGTGGAAAAAATTTACAGAATTTCCTGTTTTTTCTCTGGAAACCAAATGCAGTATATTTCTGATGCTTCCATCACATTTTGAATAATTAATTCCTTTTGAATTATAACTTTAATCTGTTCAACTATATGCTGCCTTTAAATAGCATTAAATAAATTCCTCATACTTACTCATGTAGTTCGGGAATGACATTGGTGTCCAGTACTTCCCTCTGTAGTCAAACCAGATGTAGAGAGCGTTGGCCTCCCCTGCCGTCAGACACAGTTCAAAGTCACGTGTATAGGTGTCGTCCAGGAAGAAGTGGCCGTGCACCCTACCTGTGGTGTAGTACCAGATGAAGCCACCAGTCATACAGTCTGGGGGTGGGTGGAAGTCATCCCAACTGTCCTGGGGAAGCCTGTCAACAAGCAAAGCTAATCTATGTAAGGAAAGAATTTGATAAGGGAGGTGAAACAAAATGTATTTTCCGAAACATCTAACTATGATATTGCGAAATTAGGGAATCAGTAAAGGTACTGGATGAGCTACCTTCACAGCCCTCAAGGACAGAGAGGATGTGGCTAAAGATAAAAAAGGAATTCCTTACTCCCCCAGGTAAAGAAGAGGATGAGGGGATTCTCCATTCTCCTATCATGAACTGAGATGGGAGACCAGAACCATTTACAAGGGAGTGTGTACATATATAACTCATCATTAGAACTTTCCTGGCCCTGATAAAATCTCATTTCGTCTAATCTAATTAAGATTCTAACATCACCTTCCAGGGGAGACCTCTGAGAAACCCTCAATTGGAGCATATTGAAAGAGTTGAGGCTGTATAAAGTGACGATCAATCCAAAAATCAACCATGGGGACCTCTGGGGTACAGTGGGACAACCACTCCTGGAGCACAGTGGGACATCCCCCACTGTGCCTTAGTATCCACATTGTTAATTTGGTTTTAACACTTTATATATCCTTGATGAATGTTGCATGGTGTCTTTCAAGTTAGCCTCAATAATTTGATCAATTCCCATGAGCAGAATGCTGAAATGTTAGTCTGATTTTTTCCAAATTTCAAATCCTACTTAAATGTGTTCGGAATGTTATCTCAGTGACATATCCGGAGGATAGGGCACAGAAGAACATCCTTGATGAGCAATGAGAACCAAACGAAAGGGTCCCATGGCCCAGGTATGGTATTTTACAGTGCATTACAGGATGCACTCCAATTGTCTCAAATTGAGAATAAAACTGATAATTCACTTTTAACATTTTTAACCAAATTGACCTTTTAGCCCTCATCATCGGACAATGCCACTTTAATCATTTTCAGCAAACTGTCGTCTATTTGTGCGAAACAGATTCATTTCTATAAGGTATTGTTTATCCAAAGAGCAATGAATAACCTATGGAACTATTAGGTCCCCCTATAGCTGTTTTGAAAGTTAAAAAGTAAATGCAAAATGCTGATAAATATCAACCCCTCAGATAGCAATACGTCTTTGTACACAGGTCAATAAGAAATTAAAAACGAAATTAAAAAAGAAAAGAAAATACTTTGAACCCCGTTTTTAACCAATATCGTTATAAATTAATTGATTCTTACTCTCTGCTGAAGCATAACATCGTGTTTACCCAGAATGCCATGCCATATTTAACTACAAGATAATTTGATAGATGCATAAAGATGAGTCTCTATCCATTCTACGCCAGGCGTTACATATACCCGAGTTTACTAATACATAAGATATAAAAAATGGAAAATAGAACTTTTTATTTTTCAAAATTCGTTATTTCTAAAAGTAGTGTCCCAACCTTTTCTTCTTTAATTTCGAATGATTTAAAAGCTTTGACAAGGGGATAGCGACTAACCTCAGGGGACTGTTCGAAACTATGCATTTTGTTCAGGCATCAGAAGGCAGCATTTGGATTCTTGATTTTCAAAATTTCCCATTTTGTTGGTCGTAATGTACCACCAGTACCACCATTCGGATGTACCAAACAGCATTGTTAAATGACATTTAGAGACTATGAATAATACACCCATTGAATCTCATATTTAATAGGTTGATCCAACTCGAATCCTCATTTACGATGGATGTATTTTCATTCTTCCAGATAAAAAAAGACCGTGTACTTGTTTCCTGGATTTTTCATGTACAAAGGGGGTGGCACATCTCGAGAAATATGTACATGTATGTGTATTTGACTGCGATTCAGAACTTGCCAACTTCCCTACATTGACGACGGGCCCTGCCCCCCCCCTCAAAAAAAAAAAGGAAGAAGAGAAAAGAAAAGAGAAGAAGAGAGGGCAAAGGGAGAGAGATGGAGACAACATTATATAACACGTCATAGTTAATTTCAGTGGAATATGAATGACCTGGAGGGGGGGAGGGGCTGAGTCTTAAAATATTGTGTATTAAAATGCATGAGAATGCATCATTTCATGTTGAGACCATTAACATTTTCTTGGAGGCCATACCCCCACCCACCCCCCTAATTATATGGCCGCTGCACTTCACTTGCTGGAAAGAGACAGTTACTCCAGGTTGGCCAAGTTTGGTACTCCAGGTTGGCCAAGTTTGGGCCCCCTCTAGACAATCCTGGATCCGCCACTGTCAGGTCTTATATAAGCAGGGCCCCAAATAAAAGCTATTCAGATACATTACAGAACCTGCTAAATCAGTATCAAAATATGATGGGATGTCAGACAAAATAATACCTGGCAAATTATCATAAGCCTGCCGAGCATGCCCCGTTTATACTTAATAATATATCATAATTATACCATTAGATAGGGACCATTATGTAGTTGTACATTCCAACCATTTAAGTGGTACATTCTAACCAGGAGGGTGATACATTCCGACCAGGTGATGGTACTTTCAGACAGTGATACATTTAGGCAGTGGTACAGTCGGTCCAGATACCATCTCTTTGCATCTAAGGGCATCATAATGCACCCGTTGGCTTTTAGATTTTCAAATTCAATCATAGAGGATAATACATGATATATTTTGTGCCAAAATGCACTAGAATGCACAATCTCAACTCCAGGCCTTCCACATTCTAGGGGGATGGGGCAACACTAGAAAGAAAGTGACCAAATGACCTCACTTTTTGATGAATTAAAGGGTGACCTGGAGGCTTCGTGATCGCAGAGGGGACATAGCCAACTAAAATGAAATTGACGCAAGGGTTAACTTGTACTGCATCTTTAACATATGGACACACGTTCTTAGCTTTTTCCAATAACTACTTCATAGTACTTACCCTATCCTTGTGGTGGTGCATCTGTCATAGGGATTTGGTGCCTTCTCAAACCATAAGTGTTTTGCACTGACCACGGCAAGGGCGGCTGTACAAAAAAGTACCAGCCCTAACATGGATCCTTGCGGCATCCTGGCCCTGTTGTAATACAGGCACGTTTCTGGGACTGTATCCCTCCTCCTGTGGGTCTCCCTTAACCTAGTGGCTGCTCCCAGCTGGGTGTGTGGCCACGTGTAGGTACAGCAGGAGGTGTGAGGGGACCGTGGAGGATGCCGTGGGAGAGGAGAGGAGACCAGACTGTGGTGACCAGGTGGGTGCTACAGGGCGGTGAGGGGCAGTGATAAAGGAGTCTGATTGGACCTGCACTGACGTGGCCCCACCAAACAATGGCACGTGGTCATTTATGGGTATTTGTGAAATATTAAAGTGAAAAGGAATTAGATTAGTGAACATGCAGTGGACACGTAAGGTGATGTATGTAGGGAGTCGGACCCCTCCTTTGTATAACCTTCTCCCCCCCTCTCCCCTCCCCCATCAAGGGGTCGAAATAGTTTACACTCAACCCCTAAATCTACCACCCCCTGTCAAAAATAAGCACTCCCTTAGACTTTGAGGACTCTACATAAAAGTCCATTTCATAATTATTTACAATTTCGATATGTGTATGATTTGATCATTTTTCATTCAATTAGCCTCAAATATGAATTCGAGTGTTCATTTTGTGATACAAGTATGAGATTTGGTCAAGACATATAGTTTAAAGTATACTTTTTCTAGAGGGTGTAAATATGTATCTGACATTTAAAAAAAAAGATAGTTCAATACCAAACTACATTGCTTTTACCATCAAAATGTGGCCGCATGCATAATTATAATATTCATGATAGCCCAATTTCTATGATGTGACCTCGTTTGACCTCTTTTGACCTAATTTCACATAGGAAAAAGATACTGCCAAGATTATTCCAATTTCTAAGCTCCACATACTGTTCCAAATAAAAAATACTGATTATTTTTTGTCATGTTTCCATGAAAACCATCGCAAGTTTATTAGGCTGTTCTACGTCAAACATGTTTGTAGATTTAAAGAACTCAGATATATTCGAATATCTCTACAACAATTCCTACAACAATGTGCTTGTATAAAACATGGTGAAGTTATTTTTGTGCCCCCCCCCTCCCCCCCTCCCCTCCCCCGTGTCTACTCTACTGTTATATTCGGTGCAAGGATATGGAACGTTCATAAAATGATGTCACCTATTTTGTCACCTTTTCCATAACCCCCTCCCCTGCCAGTGTCACTATTGGGGGGGGGGTGCTATAAAAAAGTATGGACGGGTCACGTTTTCTCACTGAACCCACCCCCTCCCCACCCCTATAGCTGTTGACGTCATTTGTGAACGTTCCCTTAGGATATGATAGAGGGGGTGTGGGTCCATGTGAGCTGCAGTACTTCCTCCACACCTGGTGACTACCTGTACAGATAACACACCTGGGAACCCCCAGGTGTCCTGACACACTTACTTCACTCTCACACCACCCACATACACACTCTCCTAGCACTACGCTAGCAGAGATAACATATCTAGTTCCTGCGAAATGGTTAGTCCCCATATATGTGTGAAGGGGTGTGGGAGGCAGGGGGGGGGGGGGTATGGGTCGAGCCTTTAACCCGTCACCCCAGTGGGGAAGGTATGTTATGTACAGCAGATGCTCATTTTACAATATCGAGGAATAAAAGTATTATATTAGTTAAATGACAAGCATATACGGCTACTGTCGAGATGTAGAAAAATCTCGCGTATAAGCCGCGGCTAGTACGCGAGTCAGATCGGCGGTTCGGCTTATAGGATCGGCCTATGGTCAGGGTGCGGCTTATACGCGAGTTTTTTTCTATAATGGTACAGCACTAAAAGTCACCATAATCAGATCTCCGGTCAGCCTCGAGCCCTCCAGTCCCATTGCAGCCGTCAGGCTGTAATGGGCCTGGACAATTTTGTATCTAATAACTGTGACCTACGTAGAAAATGATCCAGGATCCTGGATCATTTCTTAATGAGATAGCACAACCACTGATTGGTTAGCCATGGTCACATGATCATGAAGGAGGTTGTGCATGGCCTCATGGGTTCGAATCCCACCTTTGGCAAAACGTAGGTTCGTTTTTTTACATTCTTTATTTGGCCTATTTGAAGCATATATACCCCTATACTGGCATACTTATATTACATATTACATATTTAGATAGTGACAAAAGTGTAATAGAGGTGCATTGTACAGATATCAAAATTACTACCCATTGTGCCATGGTGGGACTCGAACCCACGATGTTCAGATTGGTGATATCCAGTACAAGTGAGTACATAAGCACTCTCCCAGACTGTATACTTACAGTCGCGGTCCGAGACTGATCTCCGGTGCGCTTATAATTATGATCGGCCCAAAGTCGGGATGTGGCTTATACGTGAGTAAGGCTTATTATTAACTTATACGCGAGGTTTGGCGGGTACTAATACAATGTAGTATGTCTTGCCGGGATGAGTTTGGGACACATACTACTCCAGGTAAATGATCTCCGGGTCAATGCAGAGGCGGGTTTTTCTCTCTTTTTTTAAATCGACTTTTAAAGTTAAACATAATTATCTAAAGAACTTCCCTGCTTGCGTATTTTAAAGCTTTTTTTTTACTATTGTGGGAAGTGATTGTTATTTCAAAAACAGATGAATGGTGGATTTTGAGGGGGGAAGAAACACATGACCATAGCATAGGCCTATGTATAAATAGCCCTCAGGCGACCCAAAATATTTGGACGACACAGATAATTGTTTCTCCAGAGACAACGATAAATAGTTTATCCAAGTCTGAGGAATGGAATTGAAAAAAACCCATGAGTGATAAGATATTGTAATGATAAGTTGATTTTTATCTTTAATTTAAAAACAAACAAACACACAAAACACCCGTTGTAGGATACCGTTGTGCTATTAATGGACCCATTTCCCCCCAGGATGTGCAGTATGGGCAATAATTGCCCATTCAGGACATCACTAAATAGTCCATGAAAGAATTAATTTCATCCAAAATTTAAAGATTGCCAGTAGAGATATTTGAATGACCCTCGTATTCAAAAATGTTTATAGTGAATACCGTAAAACCTCGCGTATAAGCCTAATTAACTCTCGTATAAGCCGCACCCCAAGTTTGGTGCGATCCTATAAGCCGCAGAGGCCATATGAGAATGGTTAATTTGGTACTGTACCGTTAATTCTCGCGTATAAGCCTAACTCGCGTATAAGCCGCACCCATAACTTTGACAAATTATATAAGCCGCAGAGGGGGTCTGAATATTTCGATATTGGTACTGTAGTATACTAATAAAAACTCTCGTATAAGCCGCACCCTATATAGGCATGTTTGGTATCAAAAGAAAGCTGAGTCTGACTCGCGTACAAGCCGCGGCTTCTACGCGAGAATTTACGGTAGTATACGTATAAAAACTCTCGTATAAGCCGCACCCTATGTAGGCATGTTTGGTATCAAAAGAAAGCTGAGTCTGATTCGCACGCGAGGTTTTACGGTACCTTCCGCACGCCCTGATAAAGGAATTCAGAGGTACATGTCATGCAGGGGCGGACCCAGGAATTTGAAAAGGGGGGGGTCCACCAAACACCAAAGTACCAAAAAGTGACGCGCCGCGACTCGCGGCGGATCAAATTATCATTAAAAAAATTTAATTTTTTTTCCAAAAGGGGGGGGGGGTCCTGACCCCCAGAACCCCCCCTCTGGATCCGCCCCTGCGTGACATGGCAATGTTTAGATACCGATTGCATTTTGTCAATTCTGTAAGTTGCGATCGGGAACTATAGGGAACGAATGTATGCCTATTCTGGTAAAGTGAAACGGACGGAGAGTAGGGATGTCATTGACATCCAATTTATGTCGATGACGATTATTGACATTATAGTTGTCAATATATCAATGAGTTGCAATATAATATTTAAACTATTAAGTACATCTGGATTGTTTCACTTAATAAGCTTAGGAAAATAGCAAAAAACAAAGGTTAATGTTAGCTCTACACCAGTCCTATCGTTTTCACTGAAAATGTTCACATTATAATAATCCTAGATGTGAAACAAAAGACTCCCAGCCCTAAATACTGTGAGGTATGAATCTGAGGCCGGGCAAAAGGATGAGTAGGCCTACCCCAACTGTAAGCTCAACAGTTGCTCAATTGTTAGACATGTCAAAATTGTCAATATAATATATTGCAATATTGACATAATAGTGATATGTACGGTGGCCGACAAGGCTCACGCCCAAAAAAGTTGTTTTTTTTAATTTTTTTTGTTTTTTTTACAATTTATAGGGAGAAATTTTTTTTTATCCTTTTTTTCAAAAGTGAAAAAAAGAAGTTTTTTTAAACACCAAAAATAGTTGCTGTCAACTGTCAAGTGCGAAAATCGTTGCTGTCAACTGTCAACTTTTTCAACATTGTGCTCTCCAAGCACATTGTGCCACAGCACACCGGACTAGCATTCTGATTGGTCCTTGGCATTGGGTACTTAAAGTAGGGCAAAGAAATACTTGAAGTAGCGAATTCCCTGGCTTTTCTGCTGGCTCAACTCGCCCCATAGGGCTATAAGGGAATGAATATTGTTGTGTTTCTTTGCAGGGAAATAGGACCACCTCCCGGACTTTTTCTATCAGGGACATTTTGTCAACTTCCCAACCCTACATCCTATTTGTACCTGAGGTAGACATTTTCACCCTACTGTACATTAGGTACACATCCCTACTGTACCCCAGGTACACATCCACCCTAGGACCTATACTACACATGTGTTTTCTCTTCTAGAAATGTTATTGCAAGGAATGCTCCAGTATGACATACTGTGTACCTGGGGTACAGAATGATGTGTACCTGGGGTAAAGAAGGATGGTCACTGACTGTGTACCTGAGTACAGAAGTCCAGTCTACCGCAGGTACACGGCAGCCAACATCTGAGAGACACAACAGACGCATCTGCTGCAGCAGAAGGTCGATTCTGTTTGGCTGATTGTCTCCTGTTTACCTGAGGTAGCCTCAGCCGGTGGCTTGTGTATCTGAGGGACCTGAGGTAACGTCTCAGGCGTCTAGCGGTCGAGCTGCCGCGGGACGCGGGAAATGTAGAGCAGAGCCACCTAGCGTCCCCAGCAATAACTATAATTCAGGTGTCACGGTGCAGATATGAATTTCTAATGCATAAAATATGCTAAAATGATATTAAACCGTAAAATATTCAATATTTACCGAAAGTACATCACCTACTCTTTATTTATATGTAGACAGTAATATATATCCACAAGTTCGTAGGTGGTATAGTAAAATCGAAATGCGGATAGAATTTGGCGTAGTGGCACCTGCACATCTGCAGTGAGCATCATTGTTTTGCGGCGTTGAGGAAAATTAAACGCATTTAAAATGAACGATAATAAGCTCAGGAGGCAGATATCTACGGGCTCTACTGCCCTGAGTCAATATAGAGACCAACACTTCAAGGTAAGTAACATGTACTTACAGCGATATTTGGTAAATACAGAAATTCGGACAGTGCCTTTGGTTTGTCTGAGCGATAATGGGCTGTGTTGCCGATGCAGAGACATGGAAAGAGGCACGCACTGACGCTCGTCTGCCGATTTTGAAAACACAGAGCAGCCGACTCGTACTCATGAACCAGGGGATTAGCGGCTTACTCAGGAATGCTCCGGAATGAGTGGGCGGCCGGTCGCATGCGGCTAGTTTCCAAACGCGCCCGCGGCCTGGAGTAATATCCTAGTTACCAAATATTCCGCCAGCTGGCGAAGAGGCATCCGCGGTCCACGACGCGAGGAGGGGGGGGGGGGGGGGGGGGCAGCGGTGGGAGCCTTGTGAGGTGACTGGAGTGGAGTCTATGGCAAGCCTAATGGGTAAACTTCCCTTAGACTCAGTTTATGGGCCCTTAACCCGACTTAAGGGCCCTTAACTCGGGTTTAGAGACCTTAACTCAGGTTAAGGCCCCTTAACTCGAGTTTAGAGACCTTAATCCCGGAATAAGGCCCAAAACCCAGGATAAGGGGCCTTAACCTGGGTTAAGGTACTCTAAACCCGAGTTAAGGGCCTTATTCCTGGTTTTAGTCCCTTATACCAGGATTAACTAGAGAAAGGCCTACCAAGTAATTATAATTTTTATGTAGGCCTAGGCCTAGTAGTAGGGGAGGGGCGAAAATGTTTTATAGAATAGGCCTATAGAGAATATTGTAATATATACCTATAGTAGGCCTATAGGCCTACCAAGTATTGACAATTTTTCTGTAGGCCTAGGTCTAGTAGTGGGGGAGGGGCGAAAATGTTTTATAGAATAGGCCTATAGAGAATATTGTAATATATACCTATAGTAGGCCTATAGGCCTACCAAGTATTGACAATTTTTATGTAGGCCTAGGCCTAGTAGTGGGGGAGGGGCGAAAATGTTTTATAGAATAGGCCTATAGAGAATATTGTAATATATACCTATAGTAGGCCTATAGGCCTACCAAGTATTGACAATTTTTATGTAGGCCTAGGCCTGGTAGTAGGGGGGGGGCAAAAATGTTTCTATGGTATAGGCCTATAGAGAATATTATAATATATACCTATAGTAGGCCTATAGGCCTACCAAGTAATTACAATTTTTATGTAGGCCTAGGCCTAGTAGTAGGGGAGGGGCGAAAATGTTTTATAGAATAGGCCTATAGAGAATATTATGATATATACCTATAGTAGGCATATAGGCCTATGCGGTATTGACGCTTTTTATGAAGGTCTAGGCCTGGTAGTGGGGGGGGGCAAAAATGTTTCTATAGTATAGGCCTATAGAGAATATTATAATATATACCTATAGTAGGCCTATAGGCCTACCAAGTATTGACAATTTTTATGTAGGCCTAGGCCTAGTAGTAGGGAAGGGGCGAAAATGTTTTATAGAATAGGCCTATAGAGAATATTGTAATATATATCTATAGTAGGCCTATAGGCCTACCAAGTATTGACAATTTTTGTGTAGGCCTAGGCCTAGTAGTGGGGGAGGGGCGAAAATGTTTTATAGAATAGGCCTATAGAGAATATTGTAATATATACCTATAGTAGGCCTATAGGCCTACCAAGTATTGACAATCTTTATATAGGCCTAGGCGTAGTAGTGGGGGGAGGCAAAAATGTTTCTATAGTATAGGCCTATAGAGAATATTATGATATATACCTATAGTAGGCATATAGGCCTATGCGGTATTGACACTTTTTATGTAGGCCTAGGCCTTTGTAGTGGGGGGGGGGCAAAAATGTTTCTATAGTATAGGCCTATAGAGAATATTATAATATATACCTATAGTAGGCCTATAGGCCTACCAAGTAATTACAATTTTTATGTAGGCCTAGGCCTAGTAGTAGGGGAGGGGTGAAAATGTTTTATAGAATAGGCCTATAGAGAATATTATGATATATACCTATAGTAGGCCTATAGGCCTACCAAGTATTGACAATTTTTGTGTAGGCCTAGGCTTAGTAGTGGGGGGAGGCAAAAATGTTTCTATAGTATAGGCCTATAGAGAATATTATGTTCTATACCTATAGTAGGCATATAGGCCTACGCGGTATTGACGCTTTTTATGTAGGCCTAGGCCTGGTAGTTGGGGGGGGGGGGGCAAAAATGTTTCTATAGTATAGGCCTATAGAGAATATTATACAGTCAACTCCCTCCTAACGGCCACCCCTCTACAGCAGCCACCCCACCAATGCGGCCATTTTTGAAAAGTCCCTAACGTTTTTCCCTTAATTTCAATGTAAAAAACTCCCCCCATTGCGGCCACCCCCCTAATACGGCCACCCCGCCCTGCGGCCACCCATTTTGCAGTCCCAAATTGTACATTCCTCCCTCTAATGCGGACACTGTAAATATTAATTTCATTATAATGTACTATAATGGGTGGCCAAAGAGGTAATTTTAACCTAGTTCAATGAGCCATTTTCCAGCCAACTTATTAATCTGGCAATAATATATAAATGGATGGGCTAGGACATGCCTGACCTAGCTAGTGCACTACCATCGTATATGATGGCCTCATATGATAGGGTGTTGAGATAATGATGTGCTCAACATTTTGTTCATTGGTTCCTAGACGTAAATACAGTCACTATTATAGATGCTCCACTCATGCAGCATCACTGCATTAAGACAATGGCGTAGCATTAACACCCCCCCTCCCCTTCCGACACACACCCTACACAGTCCTAGTATAGTCAGCCAAGCATATCATGAGCGGAATGTGTCAAGCCCAAGCCAGGCGGGGTTGTAGCTTTAACACTTGCTGTAGGGACAGTGCCCCCCCCCCCTCGGCACATCACCCTCGTCCTCCACACATAGACACTGACAGTGCCCCCTCCCCCCCCCCCCCAGGGTTATAATCATTTCTAAGCTTGGTGTCCATGATGTCCATAGTCTGAGCATCAACTCCCTCCAGTGCAGCCACCTCTCCAATGCGGCCAGTTTTAGATAGTCCCAAGGGTGTCCGGATTAGAGGGAGTTGACTGTAATATATACCTATAGTAGGCCTATAGGCCTACCAAGTAATTACAATTTTTATGTAGGCCTAGGCCTAGTAGTAGGGGAGGGGCGAAAATGTTTTATAGAATAGGCCTATAGAGAATATTATGATATATACCTATAGTAGGCCTATAGGCCTACCAAGTATTGACAATTTTTGTGTAGGCCTAGGCTTAGTAGTGGGGGGAGGCAAAAATGTTTCTATAGTATAGGCCTATAGAGAATATTATGATATATACCTATAGTAGGCATATAGGCCTATGCGGTATTGACGCTTTTTATGTAGGCCTAGGCCTGGTAGTTGGGGGGGGGGGCAAAAATGTTTCTATAGTATAGGCCTATAGAGAATATGATAATATATACCTATAGTAGGCCTATAGGCCTACCAAGTATTGACAATTTTTATGTAGGCCTAGGCCTAGTAGTAGGGAAGAGGCGAAAATGTTTTATAGAATAGGCCTATAGAGAATATTGTAATATATACCTATAGTAGGCCTATAGGCCTACCAAGTATTGACAATTTTTGTGTAGGCCTAGGCCTAGTAGTGGGGGAGGGGCGAAAATCTTTTATAGAATAGGCCTATAGAGAATATTGTAATATATACCTATAGTAGGCCTATAGGCCGTATATTAAAGTCTAATTTAACTTGTCTGGTTTTTGTACTCAAGTGTTACATACGTAGTAAGAGACCAACTACATTGGTGCCGTGACCACTTGATCGAACCGACCATTGATAAGGTATTAAATAGACTTACAGTATATGGACTACCTATACGATTTTGTCAGCTCGTTCAGCGGCAGGACTAAAACCCCTGCTGAGGAACGTGAGGAAGCCGTACAAAATGTACGCTTCTTCACAGGCAAATCCAATAGGGGGGAGAGCCGGGCAGCCTTGGAGGTGCCCGGTGACGACCTCTCCCAAGGAGCAATAGGTGATCCTATTGTGGAAGCCTTTACCAGAGGAGAGGATGGAGAGCAATCTCCAATCCCGGGACCCTTTGATATAAGCTCCAGGAGATCGTTGGACTCCCTTTCCACGAATCTTTTCTGTCCTGAGGGTCAGAAAATACCGGGTAGAGAGACTAAAACTCTCGGCCCAGCTGCCTTCGGTTCTACACCAACGGTAGCAGATCCTTCATTGGATCCAGACACTTCGGTTTTCACTGATGGTGCCACTCCTACACCCGACGGTATGGGGAGTGGCGGGCTATCAAAGAAGACTGATGTGCAACAGAAGCTCCTGGTAGGGTGAATCTGCCAGCAGTAGATGAGCCATCCAGTTTACCACTGGATGGGGACCTACTAGCTGCCATGGGTATCACCACCAGGAAAACTGAGTTGCATGAGCTCGCGGAAGCCCTGAAGGAACTTGCTTCCATCAATCAAACTAGGAAGTTATTCCTAAGGGAGGTTGATGAGAAGAAAAGGTTCCTGCTGGAACTCCAAAACGAGATGGCTTCCCACAAGGTGGAGGTTGACAAACTTTTGCACCAGAGGGTGTCTGGCGAATGTGAGGTTGCAAGCTTAAATACCTTGGGAAAGGATTTGAGCACGCAGCTCCACTTAGCCAGACAAGACCTCGCAAGCTTAAGACAAGTCAATCATGACCTGAAGACGAAGTCGGAGCAAGTACCACCACCTACCACGGTGGTACCTCCAGTCAAACCCGTACCCAATGTGTACACGACAGTGACACCTTCAGGTGTCCCGCCGCTAGTACACACCACGGTAACAGGTATGACACCTCAGATGGGGGCTAGCTATCTACAGACTCCGGTCTGTGGTGGCGCCTTTGGAGGCACGGCAACACCTCCAGGGTACACCCACCCATCTACTGGTTCAACGATGTTGAACCAACAGCAGACCTTGGTCTCGGTTCCAGTACCGAAGCCCAGAGCTAGGCAGGGCTTAACTCCTGTCCAGCGGGCTAAGTACGACCGGAACCCGGCTATTGAGAAGCTGGGGACAGACATCGTCCCGCGAGACATCGATGAACTGGATGAACGGTATGCTCCTTTCAACTTTGGGGAGATCAAACATCCAGATGCAGCCCGTCAAAAGGCCATCGATATTCCGCCTTTCACAGGGTCGCCACCCTGGAGAAAGTACAAAGTTCGGTTCAAGGCTATCGTGGAGAGCAATCGCTGGAACAATCAGCAAGCGCTGGTTGCTCTGAAGCAGGCACTCTGCAACGGGCCAGGTGAACCAGCCCTCCCCCACTACTAGACCTAGGCCTACAGAAAAATTGTCAATACTTGGTAGGCCTATAGGCCTACTATAGGTATATATTACAATATTCTCTATAGGCCTATTCTATAAAACATTTTCGCCCCTCCCCTACTACTAGGCCTAGGCCTACATAAAAATTGTAATTACTTGGTAGGCCTATAGGCCTACTATAGGTATATATTATAATATTCTCTATAGGCCTATACTATAGAAACATTTTTGCCCCCCCCCCCACTACCAGGCCTAGGCCTACATAAAAAGTGTCAATACCGCATAGGCCTATATGCCTACTATAGGTATATATTACAATATTCTCTATAGGCCTGTACCATAGAAACATTTTTGCCCCCCCCTACTACCA